>ML840462.1:0-41870 GCA_009831015.1 Picea engelmannii | reverse complement strand
GAAGACACCTAGCAGATGAGTGCAGAAAAATCATCTACCAAAATAGATCATTGGAAATAAAGATGTAGGAGTTGAAGTCAGAAAAAGAATCCATTCACCAGAACAACAACATCTAGCATTGTTATCTATTATTGAGTCGAGCAGTTTTGAAGAAGCCAACAAAGATGAACACTGGATCAAAGTTATGGATGAAGAATTAGATCGGATAGAGAAGAATGATACATGGGAACTAGTTACAATGCCAAAGAACAAGAATGTCATTGTTACAAAGTGGGTCTTCAGAAACAAGTTGAATGAGGACGGACAAGTTACTAGGAACAAATCAAGATTAGTATGCAAAGGATACTCTCAAGTTGAAAGTATATATTTTGAAGAAACTTTTTCCCTAGTTTCCAGGATGGAAGCAATCAGATTGATCTTATCCTATGTGTGTTCAAAGAGAATGAAGGTCTATCATATGGATCTAAAGTCACCCTTTCTAAATGGAGAATTAGAAGAAGAAGTCTACATCGAACAACCTAAAGGGTTCATGTTATCAGAGAATAAAGACTATGTTTGCAAGTTAAAGAAAGTGTTATATGGACTCAAGCAGGCCCCGAGAGTGTGGTATTCAAGATTGGACAGATACCTATAGCAGCAAGGGTTCAAGAAAGGAAATGCAGACAAAAATATCTACATAAAGGTAAATCGAGATAGTATCCTAATAATTGAAGTTTACGTTGATGATAATATCTTCGGAAGTGATGATGACAAGATGAGTCAGAAATTTGCCAAATATATGATGAATGAATTTGATATGTATTTACTTGGAGATTTGTCTTTATTTTTGGGTCTCTAGATATGTCAGAGCAACAAAGGTATCTTTGTTCATTTAAATTTCTGTGGTGAGAATTAAGTTCAGAAATAGTCGGAAAATCCACAGTGTTGATGACAAGATGTCATCAACACTGTGGATTTTCCGACTATTTCTGAAAGGTATCTTTATCTCTCAGACCAAGTATATCAGAGAAATATTGAAGAATTTTGGAATGATAGATTGCAAACCAATCAATACTCCTATACAGACCGATTGTAAGTTAAGTAAGGATGATGATTCTAAAGATACATATTAGAGATAATACAGATCAATGATTGGCAACTTACTCTATGTAACATCTTCCTGACCGGATATGATGCTGTAAGTTGGACAGGTTGCAAGGTTTCAAGAAGCACCAAAGGAATCACATGTTATGGCAGTAAAGAGGATATTCATATACCTAAAAATCATAGAAGAGTTTGGATTATGGTATCCAAAAGGGAAGGATCTATCTCTTGTCGCCTACACAGATGCAGATTTGGCAGGTTGCATTGATGATAGAAGTACAAGTGGAGCATATTTCTACTTGGGTGAGCGTTCGATATCATGGTTAAGCAAGAAATAGTCATCAGTGTCTTTGTCTACAGAAGAAGTAGAATACATTGCAGCAACGACTTTTTGTACTCAAGTTCTTTGGATGAAGCAAACCTTACAGGATATACAAGTAAAGTATGATGAGCCCATTTCAATACTTTGTGACAACACCAGTTCCATCAGTATATCCAAGAATCTAGTGATTCATTCTAAGACAAAGCACATTCCGATCAAGTATCACTTTCTACGGGAATAGACTATAGAGAAGAACATCAAGCTAGAGTATGTCGAGACAAAAGAGAAGATTGCAGATCTCTTCACCAAACCGCCTGTAAGGGAAACTTTTGAGTATCTGTGTCAAAATCTTGGAGTATTTTTTGCCCCACAGTGATTCACATGGAATCAAGCTTAACAAGATAAGGGGAGAGAAACATAAGTCTTGAAGAAGTTCAAGTAAAGAACCATTTTTAATGATTTGCATATAGATCAGAGAGTTACACGAGGAAGCACCATGAAGAGAAAGGGCAGTAGAGACATCAATTTTTTGTAGATAGGGGGAGCATCACCAAGAGGACGATTACCCTTTGACATTGTTTTCAAAGGGGGAGAGATAGAGAAATGCATGGAGATAGAGAGAGAAGCATGCAGACAGGGAGATAAATGGTCACAAGGAGAGCTTGGGCATAATTACTTCCATACCTAAGTGTTTCCATCAATTCCAAAGGGGGAGATTGTTGATAATTTGGTTGTCATTGATGTGAACCCTTGAAGAAGCCCTAGAGGTGTGGTTATGGGACCCGAAGTTGAATGAGGAATATGGACATGACAGACAGATTAAATGCAGGAAAGACCCTCATAGATGGATAGTACTCATCCTATCATTTCTGGTGATATATGGAACACCATATAGTTCCTCACGGTTAGGAAGATATGACTTTGTGAAGTTGCAATCCTCGAAGAAGTGGTCAAGAAGCCCCTAGTTGGTTAAAAGTCTTTAATGAAAGGGTAAATTTGTTGTAACAAGAAAACCCAAAAATCCCTAAATTAAGGAAAGGAGTTACCTCGCACAAGTATAAATATACCTCAAGGATTCATTCACAGAAACACTCACACACTCATTCATTGATTATCTATCTTGTGAACTAATGATCTTTTTCTAAGGTTGTGGCAACATTTTTTTGAGGTAGAAAAGGAGGGTTGAAGGTGAAAGTCTTGGGGTTGCAACAAACCCTAGTTTATAAGGTATCAATGAGTTACATGTTAGCAAGGAGCAGATGTACGTGGGTTGTAGTGGAGGAAAGCACGAATATCTACGGGATATAGAAGAGAAAGTCACATATATGTGAAAATATTATGAAAGTTTGAGTAGATGTTGGTACCAGGTCCCTAAAGGTCTGAAGGGAGTCCACAGGTCAACATCTCAAAGTTTCGGGTCAGCTACAAAGGTATTGGTATGGTTGTATACTTGTTTTGATGGTTACTTTTGGTCGTGATATGGTGTATGCTTGAGGGATACTTGGTATGGTTGGTTTGGTACTTAGATATGGTATATCTTGGTTGCTTGGTTGAGTGAAGAGCACTCTTATATCTAGTTCAATGTATGACATGGTTATTATAGTTCATATATTTGAGTTGATTGTACATGGTTGAGGTATATTTATGTTGTATGATGGCATATGCATGAGGGACATGCATTATTTCTTTGAGATACTTCATTGATGATATGGTACAGATATGCATAAGGTTGATGGTATGGTATATGGCACAAGTTACACATGGTTTATGCTCTAGTTCATGATTCATTAATCCTTATTGATGTATATTTGGTTCATGATTGATGCATGAGACAGTGTGTATGGTTGTATACAGTTGATGTATGGTATTGTATAGGTTTAGTTGGTTGATAAGCAAATACAGGTTGACGAGAAAATGACAGAGACAATGGTAGAGATAGAGTAGCAGAGGCAGTCGCAGTGACAATAGCAGAGTTCATGAGAGTGAAAGTTGGTCTACACTTATATTTCAGGGCGGCGAGACGGGGCAAGGATAGGTGGTTGTAGCCACCTTCCATTTGGAGCCAGAGAACTCAAGGGGTTGTAACCTCCTTCTGATTGGAGACAGAGAACTCAAGGAGTTGTAGATTCCTTCAGGTTGGATCCTGAGAATAGGGGGTTGGAGCCTCCTTCCAGTTGTATCTAGAGAATCAAAAATTTGGTGCTTCCAATGAATGTATTCTTTTGATATATAAGAAAAGCATTCGGTGGTTTTCTCCCATTTGGGTTCCCACATAAATTTTGGTGTATTGTGTATCTATTGTGATGTGATGTTGTTTATGATTATACTATTTATGATATGTTGAATTCTAATGATAAAGTGATGAATATTATTGAAGAATATATTATGGTTAAAAGTACTAAAATTGCTCATTACTGATTCACCCACCCTCTCAGTAATCCAACACAATCAACAATTGGCTCACAAAGTGAGATTTGAACCTCGGTGGGGGAGGATAACAAAATTTTTCTCAACCACTCAAGCTCCACCCAATTGACCTATAACATTATTAATCTATTTTTATTAATTAAAATAATTTATATTGATTATATTAAAAAATATATATAGTAATTATTAAATAATCTTTAATACTAATAATAATTTATTATTTTTATTTTTATTAATTGAGAAATAATGTTAACTATTAATAAATTATTTTCAAACTAATCTAATTCTTAGATATATCATTGAGTATGTCTTATCAAGCCCACCAAAATCAAAATTTAACGTAATAGGGAAGAATTCTTTAGCATGAATATCATTTTTTCCTCTTTAGTGCAGTGTATTATCCTAAACTTTGAAGAGAAGAAGTTTCAAGGAGAACGTAAATTTTCCTAAATAAATAAATATATGTTTGTCACCTCTTGTTCTATATCATTCCCTTCATAGTTACCTTATGCTTCTTCACTTCGGGTTCTACCATTCCCTTCACAATGACCATATGATTCCTTACATTAGGTTCTGTAAATTGCATTCTTGTCAATGATCAATTGGAACTCCCTAGAAGAATGTGATCCAGGTGAATATCGGTGGCCACCCACCTATTCCAGTGCCTCAAAGAATAGTTTCTATTTTGGTAGTTTTTTTTACAGTTTTTCGGGTCCCAAACGCCCGGGGCCATTTTGAGGCCCTAAACGACATTTTTTGGGCTCGACAGCGCTTAAAATGTAATTACAGAAATTTTTGATGCCAAATGGAATTTGTACTTATCGGCTATACCTTTCCAACAGTGTATTGAGCACCCCAAATGGATATCGTATGCAAAAGTTACACCCTCGGGAAGTTGACGTATCAACTACCCCCATCGAGGCCCACAAACCTTTTGGTGTTTCATCTCTCGAGTTAGGGTTTTGGATGTTTAGGGTTTTCTCATTTATGTTTTATGTTAAAAAGAAATTTGGAGCCTCATTGTACTCATTTTCTTGTGAATGAGCATATCCATCACATCTCTTCTCGGAGATAAGTTGCAACCATTCGAGTAAGTTTGTTTCAATCTACATTTTTACAGTTTCAGCAAGTTCTCTTTATTAATAGAAGTCAAGTTTTAATGTATCCTTGTGTGTTTATTTTCTATACATCTTTATTTCATTTTGTTTCATTTATAAATATGAATCAGTGGTATCAGAGAGGTCTGCTCTTTATTTTTTTCTCTGTGCATGTCCCCAACGAGGTCAAGGTACAAGGCGTTGGGACTCAAAGTAGTTGATCCCTTGCAAGACCGTCCCCACCGATCACGAAGACCTCCCATGGCAGAAAAAAAGAGAGACGATGGAGCAAGAGATCATTTTAAAGTGTTGTTCAAGGAAGCCCTCACACAACAAAGGAACGAGATGATGGATAACTTTGCACAGATCCTTTGATGGATGCCAAAATGCAATGCATCTTCATCAAGAGGCCACTTTGGAGGTGTCAACCCGTTCAAGGTACAAGTAAATTTTGATATCCCCTTATTTGAAGGCCAGATAGATGTGGATGTTATAGATAAATGGTTAAATCTGCTAGAAGGGTATTTTTCGTTCCATAATTTTTCCAATAGAGGAAATATTACCTTTGCGCTCCTTAAGGATGTCCTCCATGTCAGGAATTGGTGAGAGACTTATTGTGAGAAAAGGACCACTGAGGAATCTACAATATTTTCGGTGACGTCACCTTGGGATTCTTTCAGGGATGCTATTAAGGAACAATACTACCATGTTGGAAGTTACGATGACCGGTATATGAAATGGACCACACTGGGACAAGAAAGGGACTAGACAGTAACAGAGTTCAAAAATATCTTCCATACCTTGCGCACCAAACTGGGTATCAAAGACTCTGAATAACATATGGTGCTCAAGTAACGCGGTTGTCTACATAGATACATCCAAACATAAATGGAGTTTTTGGACATCTCATCATTTGGTGCAGCTTAAAGATGGTCTTTCAAAATCAAGCAGAAATTTAAACAGACAAAGCGAGAGTTTGGATCTACAAATTTCTCATAGTACAAGCAAGGAAAAGTCGGCCCCAAACCACAGAATAAAGGACAGAGCAAGGATGGATCCCCTTAGGACAACTAGTCTAAGCTGCAAAAAAAGAAGGGTAATGAGAAGATGAAGAAATACACTGTGAAGTTGTTCGACGCAGATGTTGGTGGCCGAGCTGAAAGCCTCATATTTAGAGGAAATTTATGACTCTAAATCAGATTCAGAAAAGGGGAAGTAGATCATTGATGTTGAACCCAGTGCCACTGTCGCTACCACTAAGGTCCAGCCAAGTGAACCAGAAGAACCAGAGGAAGGTGAACACATTTTTAACTCGCAGATGTGGGTGAAGGGTGCTTTGTTTCATTTCATTATCGATAGCGAAAATCAAAAGAAACTAATATTAGCAGAGGTTTTCAAGTTGTTGAAACTGCCGAAGACACCACACCTGCAGTCCTACACCATCGAGTGGCTCTGCCAAGAAAGAGATCTCCGCGAAAGACAATAGTGTCATCTGCCCTACAACATCAAGCCCTTCAAGGATGAGGTTTGTGTGATATTTCCCCCCTTGAAGTTTGTGATTTTATTTTAGGCCAACCATACTTGTGGAAATGATATTTTGTATATGATTCTAGACCTCGCAGTTTTATTATTACTTTAGGTAGATAATTGTATAGGATACCAGAGATAGCTCCGCCTACCTCCATTTCTTTGATCTCTGCTAAGAAATGCATGAAGGTGATTTCCCAGACTGGGAAATTTGTCTTCTTCATGATTCACTCTCAAAGTGAACAGAAGGTTGTGGCCACATCCATGGCCTCTGGACAAGGACTCTCTATAAAGGGGTTTGCCCAAAATAAAGGTATAGATTTTGATGAAATATTTTCTTATGTTATAAAAATGACTTCAATTAGGACTATTTTAAGTCTTGTGGCAGTAGAAGATTTGCATCTTGAACAGTTAGATGTAAAAACATATTTTCTCCATGGGGATTTGGATGAAGAGATTTATATGTAGCAGCCATAGGGGTATGAGGTCAAAGGAAAGGAGAATTTGGTATGCATGTTGAAGAAGAGCTTGCATGGCCTAAAGCAAGCTCCAATACAGTGGTATTTGAAGTTTGATAGGTTTATGACAGAACAAGGTTATAGTAAATGTCACTCTAATCACTGTGTTTATTTTAAAAGGCTAGAAAATGGAAGCTATATTATCTTGCTATTGTATGTAGATGGCGTTCTTGTTGAAGGGTCTAACATGCAGAATATAAATGTAAAGGGGTTTGCACAAAAGAAAGGTATAGATTTTGATGAAATATTTTATTTTGTTGCTAAAATGACTTCAATTATGACTATTTTAAGTCTTGTGGCAGTAGAAGATTTTCATCTTGAACAGTTAGACGTAAAGACATCTTTTCTCCATGGGGATTTGGATGAAGATATTTATATGCAACAGCCATAGGGGTATGAGGTCAAAGGAAAGGAGAATTTGGTATGCATGTTGAAGAATAGCTTGCATGGCCTAAAGTAAGCTCCAAGGCAGTGGTATTTGAAGTGTGATAGGTTTATGATAGAACAAGGTTAAAGAAAATGTCACTCTGATCACTGTGTTTATTTTAAAAGGTTAAAAAATGGAAGCTATATTATCTTGCTATTGTATGTAGATGGTGTGCTTGTTGCAGGGTCTAACATGCATGATATATATGTGCTCAAGAAGAAATTAGATAATTCTTTAGCGATGAAGGATTTGGGTGTTGCAAAGAAAATATTTGGTATGAGAATAACAAGAGACAGAAAAAATCACAAATTGACACTATCTCGGGGTGAGTACATAGAGAAGGTGTTGGAGAGGTTTAGAATGTAGAATGCAAAATCAATTAGTACACCTTTGGAAATCCATTTCAAATTAACCAAGGAAATGTGTCCCAAGACATAGGAGCAGATAGAATACTTGTCCATGGTCCCTTATTCATCAATAGTTGGTAGCTTGATGTATGTTATGGTGTGCACAAGACCACATATTGCACATGCAGTGGGAGTTGTGAGCAGGTATATGAACAATCCAGGTAAAGAACATTGGGAGGCAGTAAAGTGGATTATCGGGTATTTGAGAGGTATTGTTATTCATGCTTTATGTTTTGGAGGTTCAGAAATTGTTCTATAGGGATATGTTGATTCGGATATGGCAGGTGATAAAGATAGCAGGAGAAGCACCAAAGGGTATGTTTTTACTGTAGGTGGAACAACAGTAAGTTGGATTTCAAAAACTGTAAAAGGTTGTTTCACTTTCAACAATGGAAGCAGATTATGTTGTTTATACAAAGGCTAGTAAAGAAATGATTTGGTTACAGAGGTTTATGGAGGAATTGGGAAAGAAACAAGAGAATAACATGTAGTATTGTGATAGCGAGAGTGCCATTCATCTTGAAAAGAACTCATCCTTCCATTCTAAGACTAAGCATATACATATCAGGTACCATTTCATACGATTTGTCTTGGAAGATGGACAAATGAAGTTGGAAAAGATAAATACTAGCCAGAATCCTACAGACAAGTTAACAAACGTAGTAACCAGGGATAAACTGAGTTCCTACTCATTTTCAGTTGGCCTTCAAGCATGAAGGTGAATATGAGAAATTTGTCAAGTCCAAGATGGATCATAGTCCAGCAGGCACAGCAGTAGTGGATTTTTTGTGACTAGTCTCCAAGTGGGAGATTGTTGGTTGTTGAGCATAATTATCTTCCTAATTCATATGCAAGTCAAAGAAACTGTAGGATACACAATTCATGGCTAAAATTTTTATTTTTTGTAATTCAAATATTGTAATTTTGTAGTCAATCTGAACCATTCATTAAAAGGTCACAGATATTACGGTAGAAGTTATGTTAGGATTTTTTTTTGCCCTAGAAGGTAGCCCTCTTTTATGAGGGAATTGTATTGTGGTTGTGTGTTCTGGCGAATATTGTATTATGAGAGAGGACACTGTGAGAGAAAGAAGAGGAAGTTACAGTGGGTGTTTTGTAGGTTGTATCCCTTCATTTTGTTGGATAATAAAAAGAAAGAACCTGGAAATTTCTCTGGTGAGCGTAGCCCACACTGGGTGTTGGATGCAGGTCGAATAAGAAAGAAAGGCTATTTTTGGAGGAGAAGCGTGCAAGAAGAAAATGACGGCTGGAAGGAAAATCATCACGTGTAAAAGAAGCAGGTGAAGTGCACATGCATGGAAGACCTAACGACACTAGGGTTAGGGTTTTTGTAACGCATTGTAATGGTTGGTGAGTCGAAGATATAAATAAGTAGTACTTAGGAGAGAGGGGGGGACACACAGAGCAGATAGAGAGGAAGAGTAGTGTAAGAACTGTATGAATCATTAAGCTGGTGAGCTAAGGAAGGAGTGAGTGACTCAGTCTCGAGGGTTAGATCACAGGTTGAGGAGCCTGGTGTGATCTAGTCATCCTTGCAAGGATCGAGGAGCCTTTGGGAAAGAGGAAGAACTAAGATTGTAACCACGCACGGCGTGGGATATTTCCAAACTATAATAAAAACTTGAGAGCTAGATCTTTGTGGATGTATCCCAAGAGGGGGTGAACCACGGTAACATTGTGTTATGTGAATGAATGAATGCATATTTATGTCTGATTAGTTGATGAATGTTAGATGAATGGAGTAACTAAGTAGATCTGATATCCCACATGCATGCATAGAATGAATGTTATAACTAGATGTTAGATGGACTGAATAAGGTTTACGGTGCATAACCAAAGATCTCGCTCAGTCTCAAGTTCTAAACATCTGAGTATTGCAACCACCTATAGAGCTATCTCGGGTGAGACTGCGTGGTACACTCTATGTGTTGCGTTGCCTTCTGGGTTACCAAAGGGGTTGATAATCTTTTAACGGCTTTTGTTGGGAAGATTCTTAGTTCTGAACCAGGGCCAATCTGTAATGGTCAATGAGAATCAGAATAGCCCATAAGGAATCCTTAATACCAATAGAAGAAGAGTAGATAAAGGGAAAACCAACAAATGGTTCTGTTTTCAGTTGATTGGAAGAAAATGGGATTGAGCATATGAGATCTGTTGAAGAAGCGTCAAAATAATGCGAGATCCGACAACAAGAAGGTGAAATAATGTGAATCTAAAAGGGGATGTTGAGGCCATGGAATCCTATGAAGGCATAGATAGAGAGATGGTTGAAGACAAATGAGTTAGAGTTTGCACAGAAAGATAATAGAAACCCGAAGTTAACACCATGCAAATATCTGGACAAGTACGTATTCACCGACTTGCATGAAGTATTTTTCTGTGATTTCCCACACATATTTCAGGAGTGGATAAAAAGATTGAAAGATAACCATCCTACGAATCGAATCAAATAGCTAGAATGGAATCTTGAATATATCGCGCAACTACAATGAGTTAATAATAAGTTTACGCGCACAGTAGATTTCTGGCTAGACAGCATTGTTGTTGGATTTATCATAGAGTTTGCAGTAGATACAGCGAATTCCTATAGCACAGTTGAACAATAGTTCTTGAAGGGACCTTGAGGAAGGTACATTAGATCATTATATACTTCCATTAAGATATTACTATATAACAAAGTTGTAATGACGATGGAGTCAGACAGCTAAACTTCCCTGTGTGCATGGGGGAAGGGGGGAAGCACTGACAGGAGAAGGAGAAATGGAAGGAGAAGGGGATAAAGGAAAGAAGGAGGAGGCCTTGGACCCAATCATGATGGACGAAGACCAGATCAAGCGGATCATGGTGGCAGCTGGAAAGACGCACAATGGAGTACCCTACCAATATAAGGTGAACACCAAGAAGAGAGTCGTAGCCGCGAGGGAAGGTTTGGCAAGTGATGAAGAGGAGGTAGAGGATCTATGGGCTATGGAGTAGGTTGAGGAAATCCTACGTGCAACATATGAGATGAAGACGAGAGGTCTAAGAGTGGAAATAGAAGGCAGCACTCCTATCCATATTAGTGTTAGTGTTGAACCCATAAACCCATGTGCGACTAACACACCAAGAAGAACACCACCATTTAGACAACCGAATTTTGGGAGAAGGAAGATAGAAAGAAGTACATATACACAAGGAACAAAAACTGGGGGAGCCAGCTTAGGAAGCAGTATTAAAGTATCTACACCACATGGAGGTAGTAATTCATCATTCAAGATGGCAGGACATGATCCCACCATCAGGTTACCAGAATTCAAAGGAGAAGCATTAGAGGACCCGGAGAAGCACCTTTTTATTTGTGAAAATATATGGGAAGCGAAACAGATCATGGATGAGGACACTAAACTTGCATAGTTAGCTATCACGCTAAGAGATCACGCACTGGATTGGTATATGATTTTAGTTGCAAACAGTCTGCTAGGGACAACCAGAACGATTGGAGATATCAAGAAGCTGCTAATAAACGAGTTCCAGAAGCCGAGTTCAGAGGATCAATACATAAACGAGATGATAGATATTAGATAGAAAACCAAAGAATCTGTATGGGAGATTGACTAGAGATTCAAACAACTGAAGAGATAGATAAAATACTTCATGACATATATGCAGCATAGGCATTTGTTCGTCAATTCATTGTTGCCACACTTGAAATATCCACTATGACAACAGAAGTTTCAGATGCAAGTAAAGGCTCTCCAAGAAGCCCTACAACTGGAAGAAAACCAATATCATAAGACATATCCAACCATCGATAATTTGAAGGAGGATTTGAAGAACTTAGCATTCCAACTAAACCAAAACAAGAACAAGGACAAAAGAGAAGTCGTTTGGTGTACCACATGTAGGACAGAAGGACACCATAAGAACGAATGTCCAACATTCGCGCAGTACATGGTAGTAGGAATTCCAAATACATTACCAACAGGAGGACTATGGTGTGAGCTCTGTAAGAAACAAGGTCATGATCCATACCACTACCCAATGATGCAGAAGTACCAGACAGTACCAAAGAGCTCGTATTGCAACTTTTGCAACTCAGTAGGACACGATGACAAAGATTGCAGAACCATGGACTTGATGAGGGAAAGAAAATCAAATGCATACAGGGTGGAGACAGAAATGATGATCGGGCAAGCCGCACCTCAGTTTAACCAAGTACCAACCTCGTACAACATTGTTCCACAGTAATATAACATTGCGCAGCTGCAGTATAATACCACGTAGCCACACTATAATACCGCGTAGTATAATCAAGTGCCTCAGTATAACACGCCACGAGGGGATTGAGCTGGCTACAGAGGTAGAGGAAGATCAAGAGGAGGATTTGGAAGAGGTAGAGGACTAGTGGTATGTCACAATTGTCAACAACCAGGACATTACGCAAGAGAATGTCCACTTCCACCAGCAACATGTATGTATTGTCTCGCATCAGATCATGACACGGAAGAATGCCTGACACTATTAGGGAAGATACAAGAGAAGAGGAATCAGAACAATCAAAATTTTTAGTGGATTTTAGCAGAAGCAAGGGATCAAGGAAGAAACATCAACATAGTTACACGGGGAGGAGCTAAAATAGGAAACGTCGCAGTCTAACAAAAGCCAACACAACACCAATGGATGAAGAGGAATGTCGAACCAAGGAAGCAGTTTGATGTGCATAATGAAAAAGAGATATTCAAGCCAACCAGACAATAATTCTTGAAGTTATACATTGCATCGACATCAACTGCACAGCATAATAAAGAAGTACCAGAGTATGAGATGCCTCCATCGTTGGATCACACCAAAGAAACACAGACCATGGGACAAGTAAGTACGATTCAAGGGTTTTTGCAATGATGTGTAAAACTAATCAATGATCCATCATCTATTAAAATATTACAAAATATGCTAGAAAGATGTAGCAGAAGCAGAAGGAAAGATAGAGCAGAAAATAGTCAATCACCTACATACAAGGAGGAGAACAAGTAGAGAATTCAGGCTAAACGCCAACATTGGAGATTTTAACATGGGATATGTTATACCAAATTTAGGATCTGAAGTCAATGTACTACCCAAGAAAAAATGGAAATGTATGGGAGAACCCACATTAGGATATTCACCTGTTCAGCTGAAACTAGCAAATCAACACATAGTTCTACCGATTGGGAGACTGAAAGGGGTAAAAGTAGATATATATGGAGTATGGACTAAAGCCGACTTTGAAGTAATCGAGATAGTGGATTGCACAACACCGTATCCAGCATTGCTTGGCTTGGATTGGGTGTTTGATTACCAGGCCATAATCAACTTAAAGACGTGGAATATGACCTTCGAGTCAGGAGAATACAGAGTCATTTCACCATTGGACCCATCAAAAGGGGAAAGGTTCGTAGAGCCTACTTTCTTGGACCTGGAGGAAATTAATCAGTTGTACAGAACAACTGTGTGAGATGAAGATTACATGAAACCAACAGCAAATGGGGTACTCAGTTGGCGAAGCATCACCTCATCTGTGTCAGACTTAGATACAAGCTTGGAAAATTGGCAGCAGAAGTTACACGAAGTCTCCACAAGATGTGCAAGAATAGACCACGCAATAATATGGGTAGGTACGGAGATAAGGGAACCTCCCAGCTTCCACAGGGTGAATGACCTAGAAGCATTATTAACATGGTACGAATATGAAGTGTTAGAAAATCATAGGCTCTTAGCCTTAAATATATCACTCAAGGAAACACCTGCGAGATGGTGGGGTGCGCACAAATAAAAAGTGAAATATTGGTATCAATGTAAGAGGTTACTATGCATTAGGTTTGGTACAGAACAAGGAAGCAACCAGTTGCAGAAATATGATGGACAGGGGGCACCAGTAGAGCACTTGCATAAGTGTAGAGCGCTATGGAAAATGACACCACTGGAGGAATGGCCTCACTATTTTGTGCACACATTAGAGGGAATCCCAGTAAACTGGTATACAAACCAGGAACTGCGTAAAGGAACTACGAGATGGAAAGTATTACAGCAAAAATTTACGGTCACTTTCTCATTTGAGCATGAGAACCCCAACATAGATGCAACACTTAAACAAATCAAAGGGGTGATATTCATTAAGGAACTAGAAGTTGAAATCATGACAGGGGAACAACGACAAAACAGACAGACATTGAAAGAACTATTGTCATGCTACCACGTGTAGGAAGAAGCACCAGATGAAGATGACCCGCGCGATATTTAGATTGAGGAAGTTGAAGGAGAAAGAGAAGTGGAAGTTCCACCTCTGGAATCATAAGTAATTTTTGTGTCGATCAAGGTGAATAAAGTCAACATCGGGACAGTTGAGAATCCCAAAATGACCGGCATTGGAGACTACTGGGATGAGAAAATGGTGGAAATAATAACAGAGTTACCGTGTGAGTACAACGACCTATTCCCAACAACATTCACAGAAATGAAAGGCATAGCAGGAGAGCTAGGCAAAATGAAGATACTTCTCAAATTTGAGGCAAGACCGATCAGACAACGACCATACAGACTAAACCCGATATATAAGCAAAAATTCAAAGCCGAGATCGATAGGATGTTGGAGGCTGGAATCATAGAACCTGTAGAAGAGTCTAAATGGGTAAGTGTGATGGTAGTGCAGGAGAAGAAATGAGGGGGGATAAGAATATGTGTCGACTTGAGGAAGTTGAACGATGCGTGCCTACATGACTCGTTCCCTACCCCATTCACAGATGAAGTCTTGGAGAATGTAGGAGGACAAGAAGCTTATTCATTCACTAACGGATTCTCAGGATATGATCAGATCAATATAGCACCAGAAGATAGATACAATACCACTTTTTCCATGGGATGGGGATCCTACCAGTATACGGTCATGCCATTTGGATTGAATAATGCACCAGCGATATTCTCCAGAGTAGTCATAATTTCATTTAAAGAGTTTATCCACCAGTTTCTAGAGGTATATCTAGATGATTGGACAGTCTATAGTCTATTGAAAGACCATGTAGAGGTTTTGTGGCTGATGTTTATAGAAAGATACAGGCAGTGTCAGATATCGTTAAATATCAATAATTGCATCTTCGGAACACCTTTTGGAATACTATTGCACCATATAGTATGCAAGCAAGGTTTTCTAGTAGACCTTGCCAAGATTGCAGTATTTTTTAACCTACCACCACTAAAAATAGTCTGCCAATTGAGAGCAACATTGGGACACACAGGATACTACAGAAAATGTATAAAGGGGTATGTGCAGATCACTGCGCCAATGGAGAAATTGATAAGGAAGGACACAAAGTTCCAGTGGAATGAGGATTGTCAGCGTGGTATGGATACCCTGAAAGAGAAGATGGTAACTGCACCAATACTAGTATTTTTAAATTGGGAAAAGATACTCCACATACATGTAGATGCGTCAACCATAGCACTTGGAGCTATTCTAGCACATCCAAGAGCAGGAGAATTGGACCATCCTATATCATTTTCTAGCAGAAAACTGATAGAATCGGAGCACAACTACAATACCACAGAGAGGGAAGGCTTAGCTATGGTCTACATGCTTCAGAAGTTCAGGAATTATTTATTAGGAAAAAATTTCAATATGTTCACATACCATTCAGTGCTCAAATACCTCATCAACAAGCCATTGTTGGGGGGGAGAATTTGTAGATGGTTATTGTTGTTCTAGGAATTTGACTTTGAAGTAATAGTCAAACCAGGAAAGTTGAACGTAGGACCTTATCATCTATGGAGGATCACTAATGGGGAGGAACCTATGAACCTAGAGGACAACTTTCTTGACATGCAGTTATTTTCAGTCTAGATAGTCGATGAATATTTTGCAAACATGATACAGTACTTGAGTATAGGGACTGCGCCATAGGAGTATAACATTGCACAGAAGAAAAACCTGGTAGTCAAGCTACAGACTATCAGTTGATTGCAGGACACCTATATAAAATGGGTACAGATAGCATCTTGAGAATATGTGTGTTAGAACATGAAAGACCATGGATTTTAGCATAATCCCATGAGGGAATTGCATGAGGACATTATGCAGAAAACGCTACCGCGCATAAGGTATTGCGCGCAAGACTATGGTGGCCAACCATTCACAGAGACTCAAAGGACTACTGCAGGAAATGTGATGTATGTTAGAGAGATGGTAAACCGGATAGAAGGGACGAGATGCCCCTCAGACCATAAGTAACTTTGCAGGTATTTGACAAATGGGCAATAGATTTTGTGGGACCAATTAACCCACTAGCAAAAAGGTCAGGAGCGAGGTACATTATCACTGCGACAAAATACCTGACAAGATGGGAAGAAGCAGCACCAGTAAAATACTGCAACGCAAATACAGTAACACACTTCCTATTTGAGCAAGTGATCACTAGATTTGGCTGCCCAAGGATTTTGATGAGTGACCAAGGCACTCACTTCATCAACAACACTATTAAGGCTATGACTGAGGAGTTTGAAGTTTATCATCAAAAGAGTACACCATATCATCCTCAAGAAAATGGAATAGTGGAATCTTTTAACAAAATCCTTGAAAATGCACTAACGAAGATCTGCAATGTTAATAGGGATGCTTGGGACTTGAAGATACCGAAAGTACTATGGGCGTACAGGACCACATGCAAAAAATTGACAGGACAGACACCATTTAGATTAGTATATGGACAAGAAGCAGTGGTGCCCTTAGAATTTTTGGTACCTAGTCTGTGCGTAGCATAAATTACAAACATGACAGAGCAGGGCGCAGTATAGGAAAGACTAAATCAGCTGATGATCATGGAGGAAGAGAGGATTCTAGCAGGGTTTCACCAAGAAGTACAGAAATCAAGGGACAAAGCTTGGCATGACAGACATATCAAGAGAAAAGATTTTGAGGAAGGAGACATAGTCTTAGTGTATGACAGTAAATCCCTTTAGCACCCAGGAAAACTTAGAATGCATTGGTTAGGACCATATGAAGTAAATGCTATCACAGATGAGGGAGTTGTACAGTTGAAGGATTTAGGAGGAACAGAACTCAAAGGGATGATTAATGGGAGTCGACTGAAGATGTATAGGGACAGTTAACCTCCTGGCACTTGTAAAAAAAAAAACACATAGGAGATACCGCGTCGAACATCAAAAGATAAAAACAAAGGCACAGTGCGCTAAAAAAGGAGAATGAGCGTGCGCACTCGGAAACACTAGCACGACGGAGAAACGTCCAACGGTCACTAAAAAGCGGAAACATCGGGAAAGGCGGATACAGCAAATAACCACCAACGGACGACGATTATCAAACTTAAATGACAAAAATTATTGGCAGGATGTCGCATTAATCGTGCCAACTGGCGACAGTAAAGGAAATCAATGGAAAGTACGTGGGAAGCACCAGTTCAATTAAAACGCAAATTGGGTAACGTCTCCGAGAAGCTTCACACGATTTCTATATAAGCTAGTACGCGGGATTGGGGAGGTTATTGAGAAATTAAGAAAAGAAAAGAGCAATAGAGTATACAGAGCAGAGAGAGAAGTCTTCAAAGGTTAAAGAGGCCACTAAAGTTTGGCAGACAACATCCTTAACACCATGGCACCACCCAAACTGGAAGAACCAAGCCAAACTGGCAAACGACCCTGAAGCAATGCCAAATCACCAACGTAAGCAAAAGGAAGCAAATAGCAACCACCTTAGCCACCAGAAGTCGCCAATGTGGACAAAATCCAGTCGCTCGATATGACACCAAGAAGCCCCACACCTATCGTAGAGGAAACCTAGCAGACAACACCAGTGGGCATGGACATTTATGTGCCAGAAGGGGGACAGGGCCAATAGGCTGAGGAAGCAGGCAATCATTTCCACCCCGAAAACCCTGAAGAAGCCTTGAGAGTTAATGGGACGGTCCCGAACTAAGAAGAAACGAATGCGCTGGAAAGGTCACACACAACCATGCCAGGACAGCCACAAGAGGGCACAGTGGAAGATGTCATTGACTGAGTAGATGAGTAGGCAGAAGAGTGAACAATGGAGGTTGGAACCTCGAGTCAGTCACCACAGTGGAAGGGAAAAAAACTAGTACCAAGGTCACTGCGCAAGCATGGCGCCATAGGCATCGTCTTGCCACGCATTCCAGAAGGGGTATGCATCGTAGGTAACATGTTAGGTCATGTGGAGAAATTGAGGTGCTCAGACCATGATGTGACTGACACGGACAAGTTCCCATAGTTTGCCAAGAAATTTTACCTACAGACTGTGGGTATAGGACCCTTTGGAGAACCAATTAACCAACCAGTCTAGTGGGCAGTTGGACTCACCGAAACTGGGATTCTAGACTTGTTGGACATCCCCCACTTTGGGAGGGGCCAATACGCAAACAATTGCGTCAAGCAGCTGATGGAAATCACCCATGGAGGATACTTGTGGCTGGAACAGGTCATCTTAATAGATGTAGAGCTCATTACATACATCATAGGGCTTCCATCACGATGGGAGAAACCTATTCAGTTCCTTGATGACAAAATGAAGGAGAATGCATTGGTCGAGGAAATGAAGAAGAAGTATGGTACAGAAAGGGGGTCACGTGGAATCATAATCAAGCGTATTAGTGACGCGGCAACAAGAATTGCCACAAAAATTATGGCGTGCAAGTTACTCAAGAAATGTCGCAAGGAGGAATTCCCTGTCAGGGTTGTCGTAGTTGCAACACAGTGTGAGGAGGGAACCACACTCAACTGGGCCCCGTATTTGTTGAATTTTCTCCTGGAAGACTGCAAGGACGCACGGGACTTGGGGACAGAATTTCACTATTCATGGATACTCATCCTGTTCGCCTTGATTCGATGGAAGGAGCCTAGGTATTCATTCTTTGTCACAAGACCCAATCCTTGCCATGCAGCGCGATACCTATCATTGGGTTGTGCTTTGGACCCCAAGAAGAGAAAGGCAAATGCAACCATATTCGAAGGAAATTATAATGACCTATAAGAGAGCATCGCCGACACTTGGTGAGTTACACCGGAAATGGTCGCACAGTATCAGGGCATAGCTAAATTCAAAGTGACTAGGCATGCAATGTGGATCCAAGCATGGAAGGATCCCGACAATCAATGGCTACAACTATGCTACTGCATCAAGGAGGAGGACATAGAGATGCCATCAAGGATTGGAACGATGATTGAAGGATTCCAGTCATGAATCAAGAAATTCCCACAGATACAGAGGTGGAGGTAGTGTAGGAAAAAACACCTGCAGAAGAGATAACATTGCCCAAGAAGCCAAGGATAGGTCAGAACAAGGCACAATAAAAAAAGGGGGCATTTCCAAGAAAGACACCTAGGTGGGGAAGAAGAGCAACACCCAGTCGCCACAGGTACAAGAGAAACAGACTGAGACAGCACATGGAACCACATCAAGCTCTACTCGGCAAGAGAAGGCCAAACCAAGAGGCCAGTCATACAAATGGGGATTGCACACAAGAAAGCTAAGGTGCACAGAACGCCACCAGAATACACAATCACGGAGGACGACGCGGACCTTGTTGCCCAAATGGTCCAGGATTGAACAACAGAGGATTTTGACGATGCTCAGTGCCAAAGGGACAAGATTCAGGAGGAGCTCACAAACATGAGGCAGCTCCTCCAGTAGCTCAAAGAAGCACAGGGGGGCAACAAAGGCATAGAAACAGTCCCATCAGCATCACAGGCGGGAGCCGAGGTTGGATTCAGCGAGCGGGACAGGATCCAGATGACCGCACAACCAAGCTCGACATTTCACATCACACCCAACATGTTGCACATGGATGAAATCATGGGACAAACACCCTTGAAGGATTTGGCCCAAATACAGTTGGTGATGACGTGGATACCAACCAAGGCCTTGTATAAATTGCAAGCTAATGTCACGCAGGAGGTTCAGTCCCGCGCACGCACAAACGCAACAAAATTGTAGCAGACAAAGGACAGACGATACTAGTTGGAATTGGTACTCGAGTAGGTCAAGCTCGAGACCAAAGATGAGACAGACCGCGTGGATAGGATAGAACAAGGATTGGAGGTAGTATATGAGAAAATTCCAAAGAACTCGTAGACAGTAGAGCTCACAGTGATGCACAAGATTGATCCATACATGAAGGAGATCGAGCATCTTCAGGAATAGCTCATACCTACCACTCTCCTGGAGGTCAAGGAGCATAGGAAGTAGGAAGAAATAATGCAGATAAAAGGGATGGAACGACAATTCCATGTGGCGGTCGACTTGTTCGAAAAGGCAGCACAGCTATGGACGAAGCTGGAAGAGGATCAACATGTCCAATAGTGGGACCAGGAAGAAGAAAGGATAAGCGCATCTATCCAGGACCTCAAGCAAAGGCAGAAGACAATATCGATCATGGAGCACATCAAAGGAGCGTAGGATATGAAGAAACTTTAGGCAGAACTCATTGTCGCGCAAATGCAGAAGAATGAGCGCCAAGCTCAAATAGAAATTTTCTAGGAGCGGGCAGCAAAGGTCATTGCATAGGCGGAAGATGCAAAGAAGAACATGGCACAAACTCATGCATACTATGCACAAATGATCAACAACGAGATTGTCGTGCAAGTATTGGACGCATTCAGAGAGAAGGTCGTGCATGCTCAAACGCAAGCGAAGGAACTCACAGAGAAGTTTTAATCTATCTCAGGAGAAATTGAAGAAGTGCACAAGGTTTAGGTGGCTCGGGGCGAGCCACATGTCAGTGTTGGGGGCTTGTTGGATGAGGGTCGAATTAGAAAGAAAGGTTATTTTTGGAGGAGAAGCATGCAAGAGGAAAAAGATAGTTGGAAGGAAAAGTAGCACTTGTAAGAGAGGCAAGCGAAGTGCGCATGCATGGAAGACCTAACGACGCTAGGGTTAGGGTTTTTTTAACATATTGTAATGGTTGGTGAGACAAAGATATAAATAAGTAATACTTAGGAGAGAGGGGAGGGACACATAGAGAAGACAGAGAGGAAGAGTATTGTAAGAACTGTATGAATCATTAAGCTGGTGAACTAAGGAAGGAGTGAGAGACTCAGTCCTGAGGGCTAGATCACGGGATAAGGAGCCTAGTGCGATCTAGTTAGCCTCGCAGAGATCTAGGAGCCTTTGGGAAAGAGGGAGAACTAAGATTGTAAGCACGCATGGCATGGGATATTTCCAAACTATAATAAAATCTTGAGAGCTAGATATTTGTGGACGTAGTCTAGGAGGGGGTGAACCACGGTAACATTGTGTTATGTGAATGAATGAATGCATCCTTGTTCCTGATTATTTGATGAATGTTAGATGAATGGAGTAACTAAGTAGATCTAGTATCCTACATTCATGCATAGAATGAATGTTATAACTAGATGCTAGATGGAATGAATAAGGTTTACGTTGCACAACCACAGATCTCACTCAGTCTCAGGTTGCAAACACCTGATTATTGTAGCCACCCATAGAGCTATCTCGGGTGAGATTGCATAGTACACTCTGTGTGATGTGTTTCCTTCTAGGTTACCAGAGGGGTTGATAGCCTTTAAGGGATTTTGTTAGGAAGCTTCTTAGTTCTGAACCAGGGACAATCTATAATGGTCAATGAGAATCAGAATACCCCATAAGGAATCTTCAAGACCAATAGAAAAAGAGTAGATAAAGGGAAAATGAACAATGGTCGAACCACATATATATGTGTCTCTATTGTATTGTGTATATTCTATGCTTAATATCTGTATTTGTTTTATTTTGTTGCTCTGCGATCCTATTTTTTCTAACACATGGGCCCTCATGTAAGTGACCAAGTGTGGTGGCAAGGAAAATCTCGTGTGGGGGAAGTCACAATAGCAAGCATTTGATGATTTGAAAAATTTCTTGTGCTCAACTCCAATACTCTCCCTACCCGATTTGCAGCAACCTTTTGAGATTGAGACTGATGCCTCAAACTATGTCTTGGGTGCAATTCTCACTCAACATGGGCATCCAGTGGAATATCATAGTGAGAAACTATCAAATGTCATCCATAAGTACCCCAAATATGAAAAAAAAAATGTATTCCATTGTACAAGCTTGCCAAAAATGGAAGCACTACATTCTCAGGAAGGAAACATGCATCCACACTTATCACAAGCCTTTGCAGTTCATGCAGACACAAGGTAAATTGTAGAACAACCGCCATCAAAATTGGTCCACATACTTGAAGTAGTTCCATATCAACATATTGTTGGTTTTGGAGCTTGATTATCTTCCTAATTCATATGCAAGCCAAAGAAACTGTAGCATACACAATTCATGGCCCAACATTTTTGTTTTTTGTAATTCAATATTGTAATTTTGTAGTCAATATGGGCCATTCATTATAAGGTTGTGTGTGTGATGTAGGTTGTATCCCCTCATTTTGCTCGATAATAAAAAGGAAAGACCTATAAATATCTCTGGTGGATGTATCCCACATTGGGTGAACCACTTATATCTGTGTCTCTATTATATTGTGTATCTTTTGTGTTTTATTTTCGCATTTGTTTTATTGTGTTGCTCTGCGAACCTGTTTTTTCTAACAACCGGTATCAGAGCCAAAGGTAACTCGCAGGAAAATATTGATCCAGGTGGATATTGCTGGCCACCCGCCTATTCCACTTGGACTCCCACCATTGTTTCTTTTAGTTTTTCATTTTCCTTAATTGTAGCACAATTTACTATTTTTGGCAGTTTTTCGGGTCCTGAACTTCTAGAGCCATTTTGAGGCCCTAAACGACGTTTTTTGGGCATCAAAGCTCCGATAAATATGATTCTATTCTACTCTTGATACTTGTTGTCAATAGTGTAGTCCTTAGATAGATCTTTCTAACGATGTATCATGTGTGTCAAACGGAGATAGTATGCCACAGTTACGACCCCGGGAAATTGATGTACCAATTTACCCCAACGGGGCCCATATTTTGGCGTTTCATCTCCTAGGGTTAGGTTTTTGGATGTTTAGGGTTTCCATTGTTTCTCAATAATATATAGGCCTTCAAGCCTCATTGTAACATAGAGTTCAAAGGCCTGTAGCCTCCACATCTCTTCTCAGAGATAAGATACCAGCGCCCTAGCTAGTTTATTTCCATTATGTCTGTAAACAAGTTTCAGTTCTTTGATATTAATGAAATGAAGTGTTATTTCCACTGCATCTTTGTATTCATGGTTATCTGTGTATTCTTTTGTGTTCCTACATAAATTCATATCAGTGGTATCATATCGGTCTAATCTTTCTCCATCCTTCTTTGCATGTCCCCAACGAGGTTGGGGTATAAGGACTTAGAGCCCGATCTGGTTGAACCTTTGCAAGATCAGTCTCGCAAACCCCGACGGTCACCCATGGGGGATGAAAAGAAATATGAGGGAGTAGGATATCCTATCAGAATATTGCTCGAGGAGGCCCTTGAAAAACAAAGGAACGCAATGATGGATAACTTCGCCCAGATCCTTCAACGATTGCCCATTGTCGGCGCATCTGTATCCAACAGCACTGTAGAGGCGCAACCCCTTTTAAGGTACAAGTAAACTTTTACATTCCCACATTTGATGGCCAAATAGATACAGACGTCGTAGATAGATGGTTTAATCTATTAGAAGGATATTTCTTGGTTCATGACTTTTCCGACTGGGAGAAGATTATTTTTTCACTGCTCAAAGTCGCCCCCCATGTCAAGGACTGGTGGGAAACCTACTGTGAGAAAAAGGACGAGGAGGAACCTTCTCTGTTCTTGGTCGCACCCACTTGGAATTCTTTCTGAGACACCATCAAGGAACATTATTATCTTGTGGGGAGCTATGAGGACAAGTACATGCAATGGACTACGCTGTGGAAGATAAGGGATCAAGATGTGCATGAGCTGATGAATCTGTTCCATACCCTGCACACAAAGTTGGGTATCAAAGATTCAGAGAAAAATTTGGTGCTAAAGTACTGCAGTTGTCTACACAGATACATTCAGGAGGAAATGGAGTTCCTCGACATCTCCTCGCTTGGTACGGCATACTGGTATGCTGCCAAGATTGAGCAGAAATTCAAACAGAAGAAGCGAGACTTTGGGTCTGCAAATCAAAAGCAAGCAAAAGGTTCCCCAAAACCGCAGAACAAAGCACAAATCCAAGGCATGGCAGCTCAGGACAACCTACCAAAGCCGCAAGCAAAGAACAACACCGCAAATCCGAAGAAGGACATGGGAAAGTGGTGTGAGTTCCATAAGAGCTCCACTCATTACACAAGTTAGTGTCAGGCCAAACAGTCACTAGTGGCTGAGATGAGGGATTCTAAATCAGATGCATGCTCCGACATTGAATCAGAACCTGAGAAGGGGAATGACATAGGGAAGTAGATTATCGATGCGGAGCCCAACGCCACTATTTCCACCATGAAGATCCAAAAGGAAGAACTGGAAGATCTAGAGGAGGAGGAGCGTCTCTTCCACTCCCAAATGTGGGTAAAGGGTTCCCCGCTACAGTTCATTGTCAACAATGGGAGACAAAAGAACCTCATTTCAGCAGAGGTCATGAAGCAGTTGGGCTTGCCAACCATAGCACACCCACAACCGTACACCATCGGGTGGCTTCACCAAGTATGGGATCTTCGCGTCAGCCAGCAGTGTCGCCTTCCCTATAGCATCAATCCCTTCACCGATGAGGTATTATGTGGCATTGCTCCTCTTGATGTTTGTGATGTATTATTAGGCCAACAATACTTATGGAAGCAACATGTTGTGTATGAGTCCCAACCTCACATTGTTATTGTTACCTTGGGAAATAAGTTGTACAGGATACCAGAGGTACCCCCGCCCTCCGCTATCTCTTTGGTTACTACAAAACAATGCAGTAAGCTCATTTCCAAAACTGAGAAATTTGTTTTCCTGATGATCTGCCCTTAAGGAAAGAAGAATATTGTGGCCATGACCTCCAGACAAGGCTCCTCTACACAACAACAACGAATGGACAAGGTCATGGAGGAGTATTGGGACATCTTCACCTCGCCTACAAGGGTGCCTCTGCAGTGTCAAGTCAAACACCCCATAGATATGACCCTAGTTGTGTCGTTGTCCAATGGATCGATCTATTGGCACTCTTTTATGGAGAACAATGAAATCAAGAGGCAGATCCAGGAGCTGTTGTAGAAAGGTCACATCCGGCCAAGTTCATCACCCTGTGGGACCCCGATCGTGTTGGTGCAGAAGAAGGATGGGACTTGGAGACTCTATATTGACTATTGGGCACTGAACAAGATCATTGTCCGGAATAGGTACCCAATCCCACGGATTGATGACCTTCTGGACCAAATCAAAGGGGTAAAATATTTCAGCAAGATCCACTTGAAGTCTGGGTATCACCAGGTACAATTCGAACCATCTGATGTGTGGAAGACTGCCTTCAAAGCCAAGGAGGGCATGTTCAAATGGTTGGTCATGCCTTTCGGGTTGACGAATGCTCTCGCAATATTCATGAGGTTGATGGGTGATATCTTGCAACCATTCACCAACTCATTTGTAGTAGTGTACTTGGATGACATCCTGATCTTCAACCAGACTTGGGAAGAGCACCTCCACCACATCAGACAGGTCATCCAAACACTGCGGAAACACAAGTTGTGTGCCAATTTGGAGAAGTGAACTATAGGCATGACCTAGGTTTAGTATCTGGGATACATTACTGATGAGCGTGGGGCTCATGTGGATCCAACCAAGATCCAAGTCATCCAGGATTGGCCAGCTCCAACCACTTTAATAGAGCTTCGTAGCTTTTTGGGTCTTGTTAATTTCTACCGTAGGTTCGTGTTGGGATTCTCTCATATCACTTGGCCCTTGAATCAAGTCACCAAGGGAGGAGTGAAAGAAAAATTCTTTTGGTCAGAATCTCAACAGAAGGAATTTGCAGAATTGAAACATCACCTATGGTGTGCCCGAGTGCTCACATTACCAGAATTGCAATAACCATTTGAGATCGAGACAGATGCCTCTGACTATGCTATTGGGGTAGTTCTTACTCAACAGAGGCATCCAGTGGCATATCACAGTGAGACACTGTCCGACATAGTCCAAAAGTATCCCACTTATGACAAAGAAATATATTCCATTATGAAGGCTTGCCGACAATGGAAGCATTACATTTTGGGGAAGGAAACGATCATCCACACAGACCACCGACCCCTGCAGTTCATACAGACACAAGGGAAGATGCAGAATGATCACCATCAGAAGTGGTCCACATATCTGATCCAGTTTCATTTGAGCATCAAGTATAAGAAGGGAAACACTAATAATGTTGCAAATTGCCTCAGCTGACCACTGATCATGGCAATAACCACTGTTCTCAACTCTTGTGGGCACAAGACTTATGATTGGTCGCTTCTCTACAAGAGCGATCCAGAATTCAACCACATGTACAAGATGCTCTTGGAGGGTAATCGAGTTCCAAATTTTCACCTCCAGGATGTACTACTATGTCACCTGGGACACCTTTGTGTTCCTTAAAGTGAGCATGCCAAGATTATTTCGAAAGAGCACTACAGTTGGGTCGTTGGGCATTTCAAGGTCGAGAAAATAGTGGCATTATTGCAGAAGTATTTCTATTGGCCAAACCTTTGATAGGATGTCGAGAAGTACATCATATCCTGCACTGCCTCCGGCATTGCCAAACCGACCATCGAGAAGCAAGGCCTCTATACTTCACTGCCTACCCCTAGTCGACCTTGGGAATCCATCTCCATGGATTACATGTCAAGCCTTCCTTCTACTAATCATGGAAACGACTGTGTTTTCATGATCATCGACGGATTCTCGAAGATGGCCATTATGGAGGCCTGCAAGAAGAATATCACAGAAGAAGCCACTGCTAAACTCTTCTTTGAACGAGTGTGGGTACACTTTGGGATCCCACAATCTATCATCTCAGATTGGGATAGTGGGTTCCTCAATACATTTTAGTCCAGCGTCTGGTTAATGTTGGACACCAAGCTCACCAAATCCACAGCTTGCCATCCCCAAACTGATGGCCAGACAGAGGTCGTCAACAAGATGATCGTACACATTTTGCGCATGTACAACTCAAATCATCCACGCACATGGGATGAGAACCTCCCCTATGTAAAACATAGCTATAATTGGGCCCTCCACAGCTCAACCGACCACAGCCCCTTTTAGGTGGGTTTGGAATTCCAGCTATTATGTCCCATTGACGTAGCCATGCCCTTTGCAGCTACTCAGGTTGATTCGACTCATGTCCAATCTGAAGCTGCCAAGGACAACAGCTTCATTGAGTGCATTCAACACATTATACAACAAGTTCATGACATATTGGACAGAGCCAATGCTAAGTACAAGTAACGACATGATCAACATCAGGTGCAACACAACTTCTAGGTGGGCGACAAAGTGTGGCTACATTTGCAGAAGGAGCGCCTCGTTGGACCCCACCGAAAGCTTTGCCCAATACTCTGATATGGGCCATACACCATCACCAAGGTTGTAGGGGATAATGCCTTCGAGCTCAGTATTTCACCATTCCTTGGTCTGCACCCAGTGTTCAATGTCGACCGCCTTCGGCCCTACTTTCCACCTCTATTAGACACATCTGACATGGCAGAACAACTCACACCAACAGAGTTAAATCTAGACTGCATGGAACAAGCCATGACTGATCGAATTATGGACACACAGATCAATAACACCCGCCATCAGAGGATCCAGCTATATCGAGTTGTCAAAGCGAGCTAACTCCTTCACCAGGGCAAGTGGCTCACCAGGGACCAAGTTCGGCAGAAGTTTCCTCATCTCATGGAGGAACTCAACGCAATGGGGACCATTGCTTCCTAGGGGGGAGGAATGATATAGGTGGATATTGGTGGCCACCCACCTATTCCACTTGGACCCCCACCATTGTTTTTTTCATTTTTTCAGTTTCCTTAATTGTAGCACAATTTATTATTTTTGGCAGTTTTTCGGGTCCTGAACTTTCGGAGCCGTTTTGAGGCCCTAAATGACATTTTTTGGGCATCAAAGCTCCGATGAATATTAATCTCTTCCAAACTCAATATTTGTATCAATAGTGTAGTCCTCGGATAGATCTTTCTAACAATGTATCATGTGCTTCAAACGGAGATAGTATGCCAAAGTTATGACCCCGGGAAATTGATGTACCAATTTACCCCGACGGGGCCCATATTCTGGCGTTTCATCTCCTAGGGTTAGGTTTTTAGATGTTTATGGTTTCCATTGTTTCTCAATAATATATAGGCCTTCGAGCCTCATTGTAACATAGATTTCAGAGGCCTGTAGCCGCCACATCTCTTCTCAGAGATAAGATATCACTGCCCTAGCTAGTTTATTTCCATTATGTCTGTAAACAAGTTTCAGTTCTTTGATATTGATGAAATGAAGTGTTATTTCTGCTGCAGTTTTGTATTCATGGTTATCTGTGTATTCGGTTGCGTTCCTACATAAATTCAAATCAAAGATGGTTCCTGGTTCGAGTGGGAGCAATGGCGGAAGATGGAAAGTTTAAGGTCGAGAAATTTAACGGCCAAAACTACCAGTTATGGAATATGCAAATGGAATATTATCTATATCAAAAGGATATTTTCCTACCATTGTGTGGAAAAGAAAAGCAGTTGACAAGTATGAAGGACGAAGAATGGGATATTCCTAACAGAAAGGCATTGGGAACGATATGGTTGTGCCTGGAAGCGTCAATGGCTTTCAATATTTCAAAAGAAACAATAATGAAGGATTTGATGAAGGAATTGGCTAAACTATATGAAAAACCCTCGGCCTCCAATAAGGTATTTCTAATGAAGCGATTATTTAATATGAAGATGTCATAAGGTGGGTCTATTTTTGATCAATTAAATGAATTTAATACAGTTACTAATCAACTAAGTTATGTAAAAGTGGACTTTGATGATGAGGTTAGGGCTCTTCTATTCTTGTTCTCATTGCCAGAAAGTTGGAATGGCTTGGTCATGGCTATAAGTAACTCTGTCTCTGGTTCAAACACTCTAAAATTTGATGATGTTTTTGGTGTTATCCTTAACGAGGAAATGCGACAGAAAATCACAGGTGAGACATCAAGTAATGTGTTGACCATGGAGAATGGGGGAAGACAAAAGAATATAGGAAAGGGCTTGGGAAACCGCGAGAATTATAAGAAGGGAAGATCCAAATCCATACTAGGAAAGATAGAGTGTTGGAATTGTGGGAAGAAAGGACATCTGAAGAAAGACTGTAGAGCTCCAAAGAAACAAAGAGATGGACAACAGAAGAAAAATTAAGAAGCAAATGTAACAGGTGATGTGTTACAAGATGCTTTGATTCTTTCTTTAGATAATATAATTGAATCTTGGGTAGTAGATTTAGGGGCTTCATCTCATGCCATACTCCATAGGAAATATTTCCAAGATTATGTTCAAGGTGATTTTGGACAGCTTTATTTGGGTGATGATGAACCCTGTCAAATTATCGGAATGGGTATGGTAAAATTAAGAAAAAGAATGGAAACCAATGGTTACTGAAAGAGGTGAGTCATATACCAGATCTAAGAAGAAATCTAATTTCAACAGGGCAGTTGGAAAATGAAGGTTGTATATCTATATTTACAGATAAGGCGTGGAAGGTCACTAAAGGATCATTGGTAATGGGAAAATGGGAGAAGGTAGGTACATTGTATTTATGTATTTTTTATGTTGACTCTTCTATTTCTTTAGCTTCTACAGGAGTGGATACAACATTTTGGCATCATAGGATTGGACACATGAGTGAGAAGGGGATGCAGATACTTCATAAAAGGAATTTGTTGCTAGATCTTAAACAAGTTGATTTGGATTTTTGTGAGCACTATGTTTATGGAAAACAAAAGAGAGTCAGATTTCTCGGAGTAGGAAAAGAAAAGTGTCAGTGTTTCATGGAAACCTACACATGAGACCTAGATAAAGCATACACAAACAAAGTTTATCAAGAAAAGGAAGAGAGATACAATATGAAGAATGAGAATCAACGTATATTATGATATATTCAATGAGTGAGTGATCTTCACTCATATAGGCAATGACATCCTATAATTAGGAATGCATGCATAATAGTGATGGGATAAAATTAGAAAGTCTAAAATAGAACTAGTCAGTTAACTCCCACTGAACTAGTGTGTTGAAAATAGAAATTTCTCCAACACCCCCCCTGAACATCACTATGGAGTAAAAAAAGAGTCCCGACTACTAGGCCATATTAGATACTCATGTACAATGCAACTAATGAACACTGAATAAAAATTAGGAAAGAGGGAAAACCACATGGGAACAAAATCCCCCCTTAGACAATGCATCAAAAGAAGAAAAGGTGGATGCTAGGCAATCGTGTTCTTCACTGCAAGACGATCCTACAAAGTCTTAAACTTATGCTTAGCGAAGGTCTTGGTGAATATGTCGGCAGTATATTGAGAGAAAGGACAGAACTGCAAATCAATTATCTCGGCATGTACTAGATCTCTGATGAATTGCATGTGGACCTCAATGTGTTTGGTTCGTTGTCGATGTACTTGATCTCTGCAAAATCTCAGTGTACTATGATTGTCACACCATATGATAGTCGAACAGTGAAACTGGATACCAAGCTCGGTAAGGAAGTGTTGAAGCCAAAGTGTTTGAATGACACAGTTAACTACCCCTTTGTACTCAGCCTCTGAAGAAGATAAAGAAATGGCTTATTTCTTCTTACTTGACCAGCAAATTGGGCCTGACCCCAAACTGAGAGTGTACCCAGATGTGGAATTTTGATATGTTTTATCACCATCCCAATCTGAATCTGTGAAGCCTATGAGATCTAATGCACAACCAGTTGCATAGGGAATCCCATAACTCATGGTGCCCTAAACATATATGAGGATGCGCTTGGAAGCCTTCTAGTGCAGATCATGGGGTTCCTGCATGTGTCTAGAAACTGCTCCTACCGCATATGAGATATTTGAACAAGTGTGGGTGAGATATAGAAGAATCCCCACCAATTTTCGATACAAAGTGTTGTCCACTAATGGTGTATCCCCTCCATCCTCAAGTCTAATCCTAGATAAGAAGGGTGTAGGTGCAAACTTACAGTCTGTCGTGTGGAATCTATCCAGAAGATTTCTGACATACTCAGCCTGAGAAATTTTGATTCTAGAAGCATCCTGACTAATTTCAAGACCAAGAAAGAAGTGTAGTGGACCCATGTCCATCATGGAGAACCTGTCATGCAAAATATGTTTGACCAAAGAAATGGTTGAAGTAGAGCTACCAGTGATCAAAAGATCATCAACATAGAGTACTAAAATCATCATAGAGTTAGTATTCCTCAGCATGTAAACATTGGAATCATATTTACATCTAACAAAATCATGTGAAAGCAAGTAAGAATCCATCTTTGCATACCATGATCTAGGTGCCTGCTTGACGCCATACAAAGACTTCTTCAGTCTGCATACTAAACATGAGTTCTAAATGAACCCCTATGGTTGCTCCATGTAGATCTCCTCTGAAAGGTCACCATGAAGAAAATCATTCTTCACATCCATCTGGTGAACTTGCCTTCCTTTGGTTGTTGCAATGGCTAGAGCCAAGCGAATGGAGTCCATATTTGCTACAGGAGCAAAGGTCTCATCATAATCTATCCCATGAATCTACTGAAATCCTTTTGCAACTAATTTGGCCTTCTACCTTCTCACCTGACCATCTGTCGCTCTCTTGGTCCTATAGACCCATTTACATCTGACAAGTTTCCTCCCTGGTGGAAGTGGAACCAGATCCCAAGTCTAATTCTCTAGGAGAGAGTCATGCTCCTCCTGCATGGATGCTTCCCATAGCGGATTTCCAACAACCTCACTATAGGTATGTGGATCAGAATATTGAACCATATAGAAATGCATGGGCATCGTTGGTTCAGAAGTTGAAAGTACATGAGAAGGATCCACATGTTGAGATCGAGTCCTCCTCGAATCCAATGGATCCCCTATAAGGTTTTATGCTTCCTGAAGTGTGGATTGTGCCCACTTGGGAATTTGTTGAAGCTTCGACATTGGCTCCTCATTTGGATGTACTACCTGCTCATCTGCATGTACAGAATCCTCTAAATCTATGTCTGAATATGTAGCATCTGAGTGTGTGGAATCATCATCTTTGATGTCTTGAACTGATGGAAGCACAAGAGTCTCTGCATTGTTGCATTGGAGGTGCATGCAAAGGACTCTCCTTAAACTGAACAATGCGCTCAATGATGAGCCAGTTTGGAGAGGGATCAATCAATATATACCCCTTCACATCATCTGGATATCCCACAAAGATGCAAGGTGTGCTCTATGGATCTAAGGCTTTCCTCTTTTCAGGAGGAATATGGGCCCATGCTCTAGATCCAAATATGCGGAAGTGTGTGACATCTGGTTTGTCACCTGTCCAAGACTCAAAAGGTGTCTTATCCTCAACATATCTGGGAGGTGCTATGTTCTATATGTAAGCAACACAGTTTAGTGCATCAGCCAAAATCTTGGAAGGAAGTGATCTTGCATGCAACACGCAACTGGTCATCTCCTTGAGAGACTTGTTCTTCCTTTCAACAACTCCATTTTTTTGTGGAGTGTATGGAACTGTGTGTTGCAACTGGATACCAGCTTCACGACAAAGATTCTAAACATCTTTATTGATATACTCCCCCCCATTGTCTGTACGAAGGATTTTGATTTTCTTCCCAGTTTGTGTCTCTACTAGAGCTTTGAAGTCTTTGAGATGCTCAAAAACTTCAGACTTTTGTCTTAGAAAATAAACCCAAGTATAGTGTGAGTAATCATCAATAAATGTAAGAACATACCTATCTTTGTTGATGGATGAATGTGGAAATGGACACATGAAATCACTGTGAACAAGATCCAAGGAAGAGGAGGCCCTCCTTTCCTTCCCCTTTTCAAATTTCTCTTCGGGATGCTTGCCAAGAATGCATCCTTCGCAAGACCCTTCAGAAAATTGAATGTTTGGCAAGTCTTTGACCATTCCTTGCTTGGAAATTTGTTGCATGTACCTAAATTTTAAATGACCAAATATCTCATGATGTACTCTACTACTCTCATTAGCATGTGTAAGTAGCAAAGAGGAGTCATAGTCAGTAAACTTAGTGAACTTATACAACCGTGATTTGTGATCTACCTCGCCAACTGCAATATAGGAACTGTCATGCATGTCAAGTACAATAACTGAATCTGATGTAAATTCAACCCTTTTACCTGTTTGAGTGATCTGAAAAACTGAGAGCAAATTTATAGAAAGCTTTGGAACATGTAAAACATTCTCAAAACTTCCATTAGGGAGTTCCACTCTTCCCTCTCCCACAACTGCTATTGGAGTATCATCCCCCATGATAATAGGAGGTCCAGAGCATGAACTCAAAGAAGAAAAAACTTCCTCTTTAGCAGCCATATGATGTGATGCGCCAGAATATATAATCCATGAATCAGATGAGGAATTAATTGCAACCAGAGCATGATTATTACCTTTCTTAGGCGCATGGTCTTCTTCCTTCTTATTCTTGGCTCCTTAGGGAATGAAGTCTCCAAGGTTATTCTTCTAAAGTAATTGTGTCATAAGATCGATCTGCTTTTTCATGCATGTGGATTCTTCATGATTCATTTTATTGCAATATGTACATTTCTTTCCCTTCTTCTTAATCCCTTTGGAATTTTAAGAATCTTTGGAACCTGAAGAATCCTTGAAGGGTTTGGAATATCCCTCCTTCTTTGACTCTAGATGTAATAGTTCCTTTCGTTTATGCTTTGATTTCTGATTGGATGATCCTTTTCCATCATGCATGGTGAGTGCATGTGCTTTGGGATCCTTCATGAGGCCCATATGTATGATTTTTGTCTGCTTTTGTGTGAGAGACTCAATGAACTGAGCCATCGTAGGCATTTTCCAATTTGCTCCCAAAAGACATCTGCCAGAATGGAAATTGGAGACATATACAGCGTATTCGGATCCTAGTTTGGCAAATATTTTTAGAAGAAGTTGTTTCTCTTGTGTAGACTTTTCAATACCACATTCACCCAAGCTCAATATCAAAGACTTAAATTTAGTAAAGAAATCATGTATATTATCAAAAAATTTAGGGTCTAAGGTATTCAACTCTACCTCAAGCATATGACCTCGCATCTCATCCTGCTTTCCAAAGAGTCCTTCCAAGGTGGTCCAGATCTCATTTGGAGTCTTGCATGCGGCATCATGAAACCATAGATTATTGGATATTAACTCAAGAATTATTCATGTGGCCTCATCCTTATGGTTCTCCCATCTGGTCTTCTCAAGCGCTAATGTAGGTTTTGTTTTTGTCGTCTTCATCAAATTATATAGTCCTTTTCTTTTGAGTTGGAATGCAGCCTTCGGCTTCCATTCAAAATAGTTGTACAATGTGATTATTATCACTAGACTTGATTGAATAAGTTGCATTGCCTCCATCCTGCTATTGATTCTGAAAAGAGCCTGAAAACCCAGATCGTGGATTCTGAGATATGATATATTGTTCTATGGCAGTTATAGATATGATAAAACAGTTATATCTCCCAAAATATGATGTGGGTTTTGGATATTTTGGGTGAGAATGAGCATCCCTATGTTATACGTCTTTGGTCAAAATTTCAACCCGACCCAGATTGCGAATTTCGCGATATGGGTATTTTTTTGCAGAAAACAAATTTTCTGGAGGGCAGTTGAATCGTCGTACCCTAGAGAAGGATAAAGTGTGGCGATGCTTAATCATCGCACCCTAAAGAAGGATAAAGTGTGATGATGTTGAATCATCGCACCCTAGAGAAGGAAAAAGTGTGACGATTGTGAAAAACTGAATCGGCGCACCCCGGATTAAGAACATAGTGCGACGATGTTGCACCTTGGCTATGTATAGGTTGTGACGATTGTGAGTGTGATCATTGCACCCTAGCAATGGATACGTTGCGATGATGGCAGAAACTAGGTTTACTCAAATCCTCTTTCTCTCTTCTATGGCTTGTCTGGGTTGCTCCAAGCATCGCGGCTTTGATACCATGTCAGTGTTTCATGGAAACCTACACAAGAGACCTAGCTAAAGCATACACAAACAAAGCTTATCAAGAAAAGGAAGAGAGAGACAATATGAAGAATGAGAATCAATGTATATTATGATCTATTCAATGAGTGAGTGATCTTTACTCATAAAGGCAATGAAATCCTATAATTAGGAATGCATGCATAATAGTGATGATCTAAAATTAGAAAGTCTAAAATAGAACTAGTCAGTTAATTCCCACTGAACTAGTGTGCCGAAAATAGAAATTTCTCCAACAAAAAGAAGAGTGAAAAGTTGGAGCTTGTGCATATAGATGTATGGGGACCAACTCAGGTATGATCTCTTCATGGATCTCATTATTATTTTACTTTATTGAGGATGCAACTAGAAAAACTTGGGTTTATTGCATTCAACAAAAATATGATGTTTTTTGACATTGTTAAGAAATGGAAAGCTTTGGTTGAGAATGAGACACGAAAAAAGTTGAAGTGTCCTAGATCAGACAATGGAGGTCAATATTGCAGCAAGGATTTTGATTATTATTGTTCACACCATGGGATTCGTAGAGATAATACAGTTCGAGGAACACCACAAGAAAATGGTGCGTCAGAAAAGATGAACAGGACAATCATGGAACGTGCAACGAGTATGAGATTGCATGTTGGGTTGCCCTTATAGTTCTGGGAAGATGTTGTAGATAATGTTGTTTACTTAATAAAAAAATTACCTTCAATCTCTTTGGATGGTGGCATTCCAGAGGATGCATGAACAAGTAAAAAGGTAAAATATTCATTTCTGAAGACTTTTGGTTGTGAAGCATTTGTCCATATTGATAAAGAAAATAGAACAAAGCTTGAAGCAAAATCCAATAAGTGTACCTTTGTTGGATATACTATTAATTATTTTGGTTATCATTTATGGGATTATGAAAATCACAAAATCATTAAGAGTAAATATGTCAGATTCAATGAGAAGGTCATGTACAAAGATCAGTTGCAGGGAAAGAAACAGGAAAAAGAAAAACCAGAATACATTGTGCTTAATGAAATCAAAGAAAATGAAATTCCAAAGGTACCATAAAATCAAAGTGTACAACAACAGGACCAGCAGATACCTCAAACTCCTACAAGTGTTATTAGAAGATCTACCAAGTTAAGTAGACCCAATGAACAATTCTCTCCTTCATTGTATTATTTATTTTTGATTGATTCTAGTGAACCATAAAGTTACGAAGAGGAAATGCAGGTAGACACTAAAAAGAAGTGGGAGCAAGGCATGAAAGAAGAAATGGATTCCTTGGTAAATAACCAGACTTTGGACTTGGTTCAGTTACCTGCAAGGAAAAGAGCATTGCAGAATAAATGAGTTTACAGGTTGAAGGAAGAAGATGGAGGCAAAAAGTGGTACAAGGCCAGACTTGTTGTAAAGGGGTTTGCACAAAAGAGAGGTATAGATTTTGATGAAATATTTTCTCCTATTGTTAAAATGACTTCAATTAGGACTATTTTAAGTCTTGTGGTAGTAGAAGATTTGCATATTGAACAGTTAGATGTAAAAACAGCTTTTCTCCATGGGGATTTGGATGAAGAGATTTATACGCAACAACCACAGGGTTATGAGGTAAAAGGAAAGGATAATTTGGTATGCAGGTTGAAGAAGAGATTGCATCGACTAAAGCAAGATCCAAGGAAGTGGTATTTGAAGTTTGATAGATTTATGAAAGAAAAAGGTTATAGTAGATGTCATTATGATCACTGTGTTTATTTTAAAAGGCTAAAAAATGGAAGTTATATTATCTTGCTATTGTATGTAGATGACATACTTGTTGCACGGTTTAACATGCAGGATATAAATGTGCTCAAGAAGAAATTAGATAATTCATTTGAGATGAAGGATTTGGGTGCAGCAAAGAAAATATTTGACAAGAGAATAACAAGAGACAGGAAAAATCGCAAATTGACATTGTCTCAGGGTGAGTACATAGAGAAGGTGTTGGAGAGGTTTAGAATGCAGAATGCAAAACCAGTTAGTACACCTTTGGAAATCCATTTTAAATTAACCAAGGAAATGTGTCCCAAGACACAGGATCAGATAAAATACATGTATGGGGTCCCTTATTCATCAACAGTTGGTAGCTTAATGTATGTTATGGTATGCACAAGACCAGATATTGCACATGCAGTGGGATTTGTGAGTAGGTATATGAACAATCCAGGTAAAGAACATTGGGAGGCAGTAAAGTGGATTCTCAGGTATTTGATAGGTATTGCTACTCATGCATTATGTTTTGGAGGTTTAGACACTATTCTACAGGGATATGTTGATTCAGATATGGAAGGTATAAAGATATCATGAGGAGCACCACAAGGAATGTTTTTACTATAGGTGGAACAACAATAAGTTGGACTTCAAAATTGCAAAAGGTTGTTGCACTTTCAACAATGGAAGCAAATTATGTTGTTGCTATAGAGACTAGTAAAGAAATGATTTGGTTACATAGGTTTATGGAGGAATTGGTAAAGAAGTAGGAGAATAACGAGTTGTACTATGACAGTGAGAGTGTCATTCATCTTGCAAAGAACTCGGCCTTCCATTCTAATACTAAGCATATACAACTCAGGTACCATTTCATATGATTCATCTTGGAAGATGAACATTTAAAGTTGGAAAAGATACATACTAGCCAGAATCCTGCAGACATGTTAACAAAGGTAGTAATCAGGGAGAAACTGAGTTCTTGCTCAGTTTCAGTTGGCCCTTCAAGCATGAAGGTGAAGATGAGAAATTTGTCAGGTCCAAGGTGGATCATAGTCTAGCATGTACAGTAGCAGTGGAGATGTTGTGATCAGTCTCCAAGTGGGATATTGTTGGTTGTGGAGCCTGATTATCTTCCCAATTCATATACAGGTCAAAGAAACTGCAGTATACACAATTCATGGCCGAAATTTTTGTTTTTTGTAATTCAAATATTGTAATTCCGTAGTCAATATGGACCATTCATTATAAGGTCGTAGATCTGACGGTAGAAGTTATGTTAGGGTTTTTTTTCCCTAGAAGGAAACCCTCTTTTATGAGGGAATTGTATTGTGGTTGTGTCTTATGGTGAATATTGTATTTTGAGAGAGGAAACTGTGAGCTAAAGAAGAGGAAGTTATAGTGGGTGTGTTGTAGATTGTATCCCTTCATTTTGTTGGATAATTAAAAGGAAGGACCTGGAAATTTATCTGGTGGACGTAGCCCACACTAGGTGAACCACGTATATATATGTCTCTATTCTACTGTGTATCTTTTGTGTTTTATTTCCACATTTGTTTTATTTTGTTGCTCCATGATCATGTTTTTTTCTAACACATGGGCCCTCATCTAAGTGACCAAGGGTGGTGACAAGGACAAGTTCGTGTGGGGGAAGTNAAGCATGAAGGTGAAGATGAGAAATTTGTCAGGTCCAAGGTGGATCATAGTCTAGCATGTACAGTAGCAGTGGAGATGTTGTGATCAGTCTCCAAGTGGGATATTGTTGGTTGTGGAGCCTGATTATCTTCCCAATTCATATACAGGTCAAAGAAACTGCAGTATACACAATTCATGGCCGAAATTTTTGTTTTTTGTAATTCAAATATTGTAATTCCGTAGTCAATATGGACCATTCATTATAAGGTCGTAGATCTGACGGTAGAAGTTATGTTAGGGTTTTTTTTCCCTAGAAGGAAACCCTCTTTTATGAGGGAATTGTATTGTGGTTGTGTCTTATGGTGAATATTGTATTTTGAGAGAGGAAACTGTGAGCTAAAGAAGAGGAAGTTATAGTGGGTGTGTTGTAGATTGTATCCCTTCATTTTGTTGGATAATTAAAAGGAAGGACCTGGAAATTTATCTGGTGGACGTAGCCCACACTAGGTGAACCACGTATATATATGTCTCTATTCTACTGTGTATCTTTTGTGTTTTATTTCCACATTTGTTTTATTTTGTTGCTCCATGATCATGTTTTTTTCTAACACATGGGCCCTCATCTAAGTGACCAAGGGTGGTGACAAGGACAAGTTCGTGTGGGGGAAGTCACAATATCAAGCGTTCGATGATCTAAAAAAACACTTTTGCTCAACTCCAATACTCTCCCTACCCTATCTATAGCATCCTTTTGAGATTGAGATCGATGCCTCAAACTATGTCCTTGGCACAGTTCTCACTCAGCATGGGCATCCAGTGGCATATCATAGTGAGACACAATCAGATGTCGTCCATAAGTACCCCACCTATGAAAAAGAAATGTATTCCATTGTACAATCTTGTCGACAATGGAAGCACTACATTCTTGGGAATGAGACAATCATCACACTGATCACAAGTCTCTGCAGTTCATGTAAACACAAGGAAAATTGCAAAATGATCGCAATCAAAAGTGGTCCACATACTTGCAGTTGTTCCATATAAACATCAAATATAAGATGGGGAGCACCAATCATGTTGTTAACTACCTCAGTCGACCTCTAGTTGCATCTTTAACACAGTGCTCCACTCATGTGGCCATGAGGCATCTAAGTGGCCCCAACTCTACAAAGGCGATCCTGACTTCACTACCACTTACCAAATGTTGGGCACAGGCACAATTGTCATTGAATTTCATCTTCATGATGGACTGTTACATCATCCGGGCCACCTTTGTGTTCCTTCAAGCAAGAATGCGAAGTTGATTTGGGAAGCTCACTACAGTTAGATGGCGGGACATTTTGGCATGGAAAATACCGTGGAAGTACTACGGAAGCATTTCTATTGACTGAAACTATGTTAGGATGTCAGCAAGTATATCAGGTCCTACATTGCCCACGTCATTGCCAAACCATCCACTAAGAAGCAAGGCATGTACACCCCTCTTCCTACTCCCACCAAACCATGGGAGTCCATCTCAATGGACTACATGTCGAGCCTTCCTTCAACCAAGCAGGGAAATGACTGTGTTTCATGGTTGATTGGTTTTCTAAGATGGCCATCTTAACAGCCTGCAAGAAGAATATCATAGTGGAGGCCACTGCTAAGTTATTCTTCGAACGGGTGTGGGTACATTTCGGGATACACATACCATCATATCAGATCGGGATAGTAGGTTCCTGAGCACATTTTGGTCTAGCCTCTAGTCACTTTTGAACACCAACCTCACAAAATCCATTGCCTTCCACCCCCAAACTGATCACCAGACAGAGGTTGTCAACAGAATGATCGTGCATATCTTGCGCATGTACAACTCCAAACATCCATGCACATGGGATGAGAGTCTCCCCTATGTTCAACACAACTAAAATAAATCCCTTCTTATCTCGATCGACTACATTCCCTTTCAGGTGCGGTTGGGATTCCAACCATTGGGTCCCATTGATGTCGTGTTACCTCTTTCATCAACACAGGCATAATCATCCCATGCTCAATATGAGGCCGACAAAGCCACCAAGTTTATTGAACAGATTCAGCACATCCGGCAACAGGTCCATGATATTTTACATAAATCCAATGCTAAGTACAAACAATGCCATGATCAACACCGAGTGTCGCACAAGTTTCAGATGGGAGAAAAGGTTTGGTTGCATTTGCAGAAAGAGCACCTTACAGGACCCCATCATAAACTTTGTCCACTTCACTATGGACCTTACACCATCAACAAGGTTGTGGGTGACAATTATTTTGAGCTAAGTATTCCCCCCTTCCTTAGCATGCACCCAGTGTTCAATGTGGACCTCCTTCAACTATACTTCCCACCATTATTGGACACATCAAAGATTGCATATAAGTTGACACTGACAGAGCTCAACCTTAACTGCATGGAACATGCAACCATTGATCATATCAGGGACACTCAGATTAAGGGCACTAGGATGAATGGAATATGTACTCCTCAGTTACACCTTCTCAACCATGTATCAAGCGCCCCAAACGAAGATCGTATGAAAAAGTTACACCCTCGGGAAGTTGACGTATCAACTACCCCCATCGGGGCCCACAAACCTTTTGGCGTTTCATTTCCCAGGGTTAGAGTTTTGGATGTTTAGGGTTTTCACATTTATGTTTTATGTTAAAAATACCTTTGGAGCATCATTGTACTAATCTTCTTGTGAATGAGCGTAGTCATCACATCTCTACTCATAGATAAGTTGTCACCATTTGAGTAAGTTTGTTTCAGTCCACATTTTTACAGTTTCGGTAAATTCTCTTTATTAATAAAAATCAAGTTTTATTGTATCTCTATGTGTTTCTTTGCTATACATATGTATTTCATTTCATTCCATTTATAAAACTAGATCAGATTAACATCTAAATTATATGTAAATATAACTTCAATTTCATAACATGATCAAATAAAACTTCTTGGAAGAATGACATCTGAATTATGTGTAAATATAACAACAATTTCATACACCACTATATATATCTATATATGAGATACTACTTATATGCAACATGATGCTCATGACACACAAGTTTTAGCAACACTAAAGTAATGCAAAAATGATATAAATATAACGCTAAACAACACAATTATCATGCAAAACATAAATAACACATTTTTAATGTTGTAAAGTATACACAAATCCAACGCACATTTGATGCAACTTCACGTCACAAAATCATAACACATGTGAACAAAAAATGGAAATGAGAAAATGGATTATGATGACGCAAATAAGTGGTGCTTGCTCCCTTTTCCCACTATTTTTCAATTATTTAATAAATTAAAAATTCAAACACATAAAAATCATAAAATTTTTGAAAAATAACAAAAGACAAACATAAATAATGTTTTTTTTTTTTTTTTTATGTTTCCAATGTTGTAAAGTATACACAAATCCAACACACATTCTATGGAAATTCAAGTCGCAAAATCCCTACGCATGTGAAAAAAAAATTGGAAATGAGAAAACAGATTATGATGACGCAAATAAGTGACACTACAACCTC
>ML840460.1:21659-37610 GCA_009831015.1 Picea engelmannii | reverse complement strand
TATATACATTGATACAGTCATTTATCCAGTTTCAAGCCCTAGAATACTATTTATTTATTGGCGCTATAAAAGGGACTGAGACTGAATGTATACGTTCACTCTTACTTACTGCATAATTTATACTGTTGTGTGAAGGCTCTATCGTGCTTAGTACTTATTTGTGGGAGTGAGGAGGCTTGCCGACGATTGGGCAGCTCCTTGGGCAGTTCAGGATCTTTCAATCGCAGTAAAGCACGTTCAGGGCCAACTCTTAAGCAGGAAAAAGGAGTTTAGGGTAATTGTGTAAGGTCTATTATACAGGCATTCATTTCTACAGTCAGTCATTCATTCATTTCTACAGGCATTTCAGGGAAGGAGGTATTGAAAAGGTTTGGGACTGGTTTGGGGACTAGTTTGGGGACTGGTTCAAAGAGCCTGCTATCCAGTTGTTTAAAGCCCTATTTCAAGCCTGTTATCCAGTTTCAAGCCTGTTATCCCGTTGTGTAAAGCCCTATTTGTGTCCATCCCAAGATCCAACCACCTACGCACAGGAAATTGGCTGTTCTACATTCATTATGGATGGATCTCCTTCGAAAAACGATAAAAAATTAAACCACCTACGCACAGGCAATCGACTATTCTACATTCAGTATGGATGGATCTCCTTCGAAAAACGATAAACAATTAAATTAAACATTAATAAGAGTTAAATGAAAAGAAATCGGTGTTTATTTTGAGCTTTTGACATCACCTTGCTCCCCAATTTTCTTTTACCTCGATAGAACCTGGAACCATTTCCTGATAAGACTAATCTCTAAGCACCCTGATATAGAGTCATAAATGTCAAAACAACTAAGAGTATTCCAAATCCAATGTTCTCTATCACAATATTTATTATTCTGTCATGAGGTGCTTACTCTATCACAATATTTATTATTCTGTCATGAGGTGTTTAGAGCTCAATGTCATTTTGGTTCCCACCACCACCTATATAGACCTCATGAGCTCTATGCGCCCTGGTATAGAGTCATAAATGTCAAAACAACTAAAAGTATTCCAAATCCAATGTTCTCTATGTACTCTATCACAATATTTATAATTCTGTCATGAGGTGCTTACTCTATCACAATATTTATTATTCAGTCATGAGGTGCTTAGAGATCAATGTCATTTTGGTTCCCACCACCACCTATATAGACCTCATGAGCTCTAAGCACCCTCATATAGAGTCATAAATGTCAAAACAACTAAGAGTATTCCAAATCCAATGGTCTCTATGTACTCTATCACAATATTTATTATTCTGTCATGAGGTGTTTAGAGCTCAATGTCATTTTGGTTCCCACCAACACCTATATAGACCTCATCACCATAGACCTCACCACCATGCTTGCTCACCATACATGGGCATTTCAAATTTATAGTTCCATCAAGCAATGCCTTAAGACTTTGTATAAAGGATATGGTAGAGGATGAACAAAGCAGAAGGTGTCCATATTCCACAAGGAGTTTGGATATCCCATTAAGATGAATCTACATTAGTTTAATACAAATTAGATCAACCCCAAGGCATCTAACTTAACTATGGATCCCAGAGGTTCAACATAAAAACACAAAACAAATTTTTCACTACATAAATGTTTTACCTCTTGATTATGTGGAATACATAATAGATTATAACATTGGAAGCCAATATTTGGGGGACTCAAACATGGTAGCCAATAAATCCATCTAGCCTACAATAACTCTTTCAACTCCTAGGCAATGGGAAGGACATGTGGGGTTTCGACATGGATGAGACCATGCTCTCAAATTTTCCCTTTTACAAAGTGCATCACCACAGGGAATAGGGTAATTCTTCTTTGGCCTATAGTTCAAAGTAGAGAGGTGATTAATGATGACTATTTTAATAAGATAAACTCTCTCCTAGGTTCATGGGACCTTTTGAGATTGTGGAGAGAAAGGGGCTCGTGGCCTATCGACTAGCCTTGTCAGATTCCTTGAGGCATATGCACAATGTTTTTCATGTATCTGTTTTCAGACATTATATTAGTGATCCTACACATGTTTTTGACATGAGTTCCTTGCAGGTATCGGATGAGGGAGTGTTCACGGCTGAGCCGGTCCGCATCTTGGATCATCGTGTTTGACAGCTACGACGTCGAACAATAGATCAGGTCAAGGTCCAGTGGGACAATTATAGTCCTCACTCGGCGACCTGGGAAGATGCATATGATATGCGCCAGCACTTTCCATTTTGGTTTGATAGATAGACATATGATACTGTGATACACTTTATTTCATCATATATACTGTGAAACTTCGGGACAAAGTTTCAACCAAGAGGGGGTGTATGTAACATCTTGCTCTAGTGCACTGAGCGAACTTATTCTTTGAGGACATTTGCTCGCAAGTGATCCAAATTATTATGTTATTAAAACTTTTGATTTTGATTATGAGGCGTTATGGGTTGATGTCATGTTGTTTTGCTGAATTGACATAGACATGTGCTATTGACTCTGTTTACTAAGTGTGCAGGGTTTTGGACCTTGAGGATGCAAAGGCATCGATGGAACTCCTTGAGTGTACCATTGGGGTTTGATTGTTTTACTGTGATATTAGTTCATCTGATTAGATGATATGGATATGTTCTGACATGATTTTTTGATGATGCAGGCTGACGATAGCTTGCCGACCGGACTCACATGTGGATTAAAGGGGTTACACACGACTACCAGAGATGTTGAGGGAGAGGTGTGGATAATAGCCCTGCCATAGCCTACTAGCACTCCCACAGTGGCTTGAGCTATAGATTAACGATTACCTAGTTCGAGAGGACCCACAATCCCATGAGGGCAGACTGCGACACTCGCTCACGATGATTCTAAGGGGCACACAATAAGACGGAGGCCTTATTCCTTAGAATCCCTTAGTCTCCCACAAGTTCACCTGGTAGAGTATTGACTCTAGAGGTTATTGATGTCTACCAAGTCAGTCAAGAGGCGAGTGGCAGCCTTGGAGCACGTAGTATGTCCTGAAGGGCACATCGCGCAAGGGAACAGATGAGGCGAGTGGCACCCTTGGAGCACCTAGTGCGTCCTGAAGGGCACGTCGCGTTGTCAATAATAGAGGGATGGACCTATATGGCCTTAGGATGAATAACGTGTTAAGTATTCTTAAAAAAATTCCCTAATTAAATGTCGTCCAATACAAAAATTTAAGGTTAAAGTCTAAAGTATGCTAGTGGTAAAATTTTATCTCTTTATAATAATAATAATAATAATAATAATAATAATAATAATAACCACATGAATAATATTATGATAAAAAAAAATCTGTTGGGTTAAAATTTAAAAAGGGATTAATCGTCTTTATTATTTTGATAATTTAAAATACTAATTAAATGATAAAAAGGAAAATGGGTTAGATTCCACACCTTCCTTTTTGAGTTCTAATTAAAAAGGGAAAGTGGGAAAATAAAAAATTTAGGAAACTAGGAAAAGAGGTAAACATAAAAAGGGAAAAAGGGGAACATAAGGGGAAAAGTTGAAAGTCAAACTTAGAAAAAAGTATGTACCATTTAAGAGCTTCTCATTTAAACTGAACTAGGCCTTTAATAAAAGGGGAAGTTATTAAAACCTGTAAGAGAATTTGGAGACACCTAGGAGTGATTTTAGGAGTAACTCTAGGTGGGTGAGGGAAATAAAGATAATTAATTAATTAAAGAAATTAGTTTATGGAGGAATGTAGGGGATGGGGGACACTTGTATGGAGAGGGATTTTTAGGAATTTATTTTTAAAACTTTAATTAAATGAGATTTTAGGAAAGAAAGGAAGTTTGAAACTCTATAAAATGAAGGAAGGAGAAGGATGAAGGACGATATTTTGTTTGCATAACGTTACGCTGCATAAATATTCACTTGACTGAGTTAACTTGTGGGAGTTGGGATACCCATCTCGATGAGGAGTGGTAGCTCGGCCTTGTGAGGCGAACTGGGAGCTAGTCGAAATATATGGACAAGAGTGTGTGGCCCATTTGCGGCTCGGGGGGCTAAGGGGGAAGAAGAGTACCCCTAGCGTTGGCTGGGAGGTACCAGTGAAGTCTCAACGGTCAACGAGCGGGAGTGGCACGGAGCGCGCAAACATCATTCAGAGAGGGCGATCAGGCAACGATACTCTCTCTTCATTTTTGTATGATAGAATGTATTAGGACTTATGCTTGGATCTTCTTATTTAATGGAAAAGTAAATTGATGTTTAAAAAAAAAAAATGATGACTGAAACTTCCTTAGCCTAGCTCGATGGTTGTTGACTCCCATGGCCTTTGTTTTCTTGCATGTAGTGACCACCTTGTTGTGTTGACTGTGACCTTTGTGGTTGTTTAGCCTTCGTCCCTAGCTCACCGGTCCTCTCCTGAGGAGTCAGCGAGGAGCCTGATCTACGGTCATCGCCTTAGGGTTAAAATACCTGGGGATCTCAACGCCCTTCTTTTCTGTGCGAGGATGATGAAGTGAAGGATGAACCTATCAGTCATCTACCACTATAGTTTGTCCTTGGATTACTGTTGTATTGCACCTTCTAATAGAAGATAACTATGCATTTTTACCTATGGTTGGGAACCTAAAGCTGTGTTATGATCCCTCTCTGCACTTAACTCAACGTTTATTCTTATTGATGGAAATTATCCTCTGCGATTGATTGATTGTTTCTTCTCTTGACCCTGTGACTTCTTGACATACTTTGTTGTGTCTTCTGGTATGGTTTTGTTAATTCTTCGGGCGATTTCATACTTGGGCAAAATTTTTGGGCAATTTGCACCTGTGTTAATTCTTGGGGCGATTTCATACCTGGGAGAATTTTTGTGGGCGATTTTGTACCTGTGTTAATTGTTGGGGTGATTTCATACCTCGACGAATTTTTGTGGGCATTTACATTTACCTTTTTTTACTCTTACATTACTCCCTCACCGTTGGGCGTTTTAATAATGGTTGTTACAAAATGATTGATGGCCTGTGAGTTAACCGTTAGTTGACTATGCCCTTAATTTTCTCCTTCGTTAAAATCACTACCAGGACGTTTTTCTTTATTGTTGAATGGCCCGTCGGTGCAATGTTGAAGCTGTAGATAATCTACGGTTGTACTTTTACTCTCTGAGATAGAATCGTTCCAGGATGATTTTTCCCCTTTCATTGTGTGGTTGCACTGCATGAGCCCTTGCCTCCTTCACCTACCTACGTTTTCGTTGGGTGTGGTAGCGTGTTAGGCTGATATGGACTGGGATTTTTCTTGAGATTATTGTTGTGCTATTATCCTGTCACCTTGGTGAATCTACCATTTGAAGACTTGATTTTTCCAAAGAAAATGTTGTTTGTTACCCAAGCGATTTTATGTTGCTTGACAATGATGATTTCATTTTATTAAATACTAATGACATCCTGGCAGCCATGCTACTCTCCACTGCAATTTATTTTGTAGCTCAAAACTCTAGACAGTTGTGTACCCACCTGTGCGTCTTGCTAAACTTGGACAGAAAACCCTACACCTGTGCGTCTTGCTAAACTTGGACAAAAAACCCTACACATGTGCGTCTTGCCTTTTGTGTGACTTATTGCCTATAATAGTTTTTAAATTGTTAAACCACACATTAAACTGAGAACGTGAGGATTGGCAGTGTGATTATAATTTCCTTTTAAAAGTTTGATTGTTTTAAAACAATGCATTATTATAGTAACATGTGATTGGAAATGTAGTTCATAATTTATTTTTAATAAGTTGATGGCTTTAGGACAGGGCACTATTTTATTCACACATGGAAGGTAAGTTCTCTAATTTGTTTATAACATGCACTAAGCTAACGTACCTCTTGAGATCATGAAAGTTGTTCGTGTAATCCTTGTTAGATAATTTTTATATAATAAATTATTAATCTCAAGATACTTCATTTCTTTATAGAGTTTTAATGGATTGTATTTTTAAAAAGAAAGTAGGGAAGAGTTGTTTATGTTTTTAGTATTTGAGATTGGATTAATTTCGAATTAAATGACAGGTTGGGATTTATTCAATACTAGCAATAATAGCAATAGCAATCTACTTTATTCTAGTTAGTGTTTAATAATAACAAGCTACTTTATTTTAGTTGATGTTTCATAATAGCAATCTACTTTATTCTAGTTAGTGTTTAATAATAGCAAGCTACTTTATTTTAGTTAATGTTTCAATTAATGTTAATGGTTAGCAGATTGAGATTTGGATAAAATTAGAATTGCCCAATTGGAATGTATAATGATTAAAGTTTGAAGGGAGAATTGATGGAGTCATGGTTATGTAGCTCTTAATTCATTGCACCATGAATTAATTTGATAGTTGTATTGCATCATGAATAAAAGAGAAGCATGGTTGATTATGTAATTGTTCTCTTAAGCGCTTTTAAAACCAAGTGGGTTACTCTTGCGCCATTAAGAGATGCTAGCGTATGATCGAATTGTATGTTTATAATAGAATTTATGGACCATGAAATTTTAGGACGTGAGACTGATTATGTAAATTGATTACCTTGCTCCATGAATTAATTGATATTTATTTTGCACCATGATAGGTATGGACGGTCATGGGTGTAGTTACTTCATCCTCCATTAAAATGTTAATTATAGTTGAATTTAACGATGGATTAACCCTGCGCCATGAAGTAAAGTAGATGTCTTCCATTGCACATTGAAAATAAAATAAAGTTGATTACATTGTGCATGAACTTATGTCGTTTTATGATGGATCTAGTAATCAAATTCTCTTGCACCTAGGAATTTATGTGATGTGTGATTGATTCATAGAACACTATCGTGCATTGATCTTCGTTGATGTTGTTGAATTAGCATATTTAGTTTTGGTCTTGATTGTGCTAGTGGTATGTAGACACATCCTTGTTCCTCAGAAAAGTCACCAACCCTGAGACCTTAAATGGTCAAACAGGATGGGAACCTAGGCTTGAGCATTGCTTATGTGTCCTGGAGGTCCTAACCATTGTAGAGTAGGATGGGTGGGTAGTCCTTCTTATTCTTCATCGGTTGAGTGTCGTACATTGCTTCAAGTTGCTTGATGTGCTTTATGTTAGGTCGTGTGAGTTGCATGCATCATGTTCATCGTCATGTTGCGACGTTGAGTATAAAGTCTTTATTACCATTCTACACACACTTACACAAAAAATAAATAAAAAAAATTACACTTGTTATGTGAGACTTGTTGTCGTAACGAAATGGGAGGTTGTCACACTGAGGGATATAAGGTTGCTAACTAAGTTTGACAACTAACAAATATATCTATTGATATAATGATATGGTTGTTATTATAATTTATCAAGTGAAAGTTATCTAGCTATCTAAGAGCCATTAGCCTATAATCTATGGGACAAGTGATAGAGATGTAAAAATTTAATCCATGGAACCGGTGGAATAAAACAACTATCTGTTGAAGACCTTTTTAACTGAAACCAAACTATCACGATGGCTGAATGAGGAACTGAAGATTTCAATAGGATGCATTTGCCATCTTTTAAGGGATGACACAGTCAACTGTAAAGAGGGTTAATTGAGCCCAAAAAGTATTGACATTCAACAATTAATTGTCATTTACCCAACGCTGACATGTTGAACGCAGGCATTCAATCCGTGAATGACACACTATCTGTAAAATGCAGCTGACAAAAACACCCAGGCTGTCCTTTAATCAAGGGGAGTCGCTAACACTGTGCTATCAACTAATAAATTCACTCTCACTCGGCATGCAACACAATAATGACGCCCAGCCAATTTCCAGACAAGAAAAATGTAGACAAGGTTTGCATACAAAGGGGTCATGAATAGAGCAATAAAATCATTGGGGAAATTACCAGGTAACACAACAAGGTAATAATGTAGACACACAGTCCCAGACAACCATAATAACACTAAAATCGCAATTAAAGCCGAAATCGTTGTCCAACATGTATCACATCGTCGCAGTCAATCCCTAATAGATTGTTGAGATTACCATAACAGAAAAGTAGAGAAACAAGTGGTTGAGGTGTGCAAAATGTGGTCAAAAACATTGGCTATCGCCGACCACCGAAGGGGTAAATCATTGTCCGGTAAAAGTAAAATGCAGGGGTAACCACCACTCGTTCGCTGGCTTACAGGTTCAACCCAATCGCAACCAAGGAGGACAAACTCGATGCTCAACAACGCTAAACAAACAGACAATCACATAAATGGAAATGTGTTGTCCTTCATAGATTCACAACGTAGTCACACAGGTCAAAACGCAGGCACACAATAAATCAATGTTGTCTTCCACATTTACACTGATTGAACTCAGATTTAGCATTAACCATACTAACAAAATTACAGCGAGGTGTATGTCTGTGAACTAACAATATTAACAATACTAAAGACATTACTGTAATCATATATATGTGAATTAACAATAATAAAAATACTAACAACTTTGTTGCGATTGTATAATTGTAATTTATATCACTCTGATTCAACAATAATAACAATACAACCATTTCATGTTCATGTTATATAAATTCTTGGTCACCCTTCAAAGCTAAAAATCACGGTTCATATATTTACACTTGCTATACCAAGAAAACGCAGAGTAATCCACTATTCTGCTATCCCAACACAACACATAAAATCATTGTCTCAATGTTAAAACACAGGCATGAGGTCCAATCTAGACAAGGGCAGGGAGGATTCAATCAAGCGCAGAAAAATCCAAGGTTAAGCCCTCGAGGCGTGGAGAACAAAAAAAAATGCATAGATAAACCAACAAGGGCGCATTAAATCCATACGCAGAGGTACTTTTCTAGAAGGCGCAAGATAACAATCAACCCAGGGAGGACAACAGAGGTAGATGGCTAACAGGACGTCCTTCGCTCATCATCCTCGCACAGAAAAGCAGGGTGTTGAGATCCATAGGTATTTTAATGCTAAGGCGATGACCATAGATCAGGCTCTTGGATGACTGCTGAGGCGAGGAATGGTGAGCTAGGGATGAAGGATAACAACTATGAAGGTCACAATCCACACAGCAAGGGGTCAAGACAAGTGGGAAAAGATAGCCATGGGAGTGAACAACCGTCGAGCTAGGCTAAGGAAAGTTTGAGTCATTAATTTAAAAACATCAGTTACTTCTCCATCAAATAAGTAGATCCAAGCATAAGTCCTAATACATTTTACCATACAAATGAAGAGAGCATACCGTTGCCTGATCGCTCGCTATGAATGACGTCCCGCACGCTCCGTGAAACTCCTGCTCGTCGACCGTCGATACTTCACGAGTACCTCCCAGCCAATGCTAGGGGTACTCTTCTTCCCCCTTAGCCCCCCGAGCCGCAAAGGGGCCCCACACACTATCCAGAGATTTCCACTAGCTCCCAACTCGCCTCACAAGGCCGAGCTACCACTCCTCTCCGAGTTGGGTATCCCAACTCCCACAAGTAAATCAGTCAAGTAGATATTTCTGCAGCATAATATTATGCAAACATAAGATCCCCTTTCATCCTTCTCAATCCTTAATTATATAGAGTTTCAAACTTCCTTTCTTTCCTAAAATCTCATTTAATTAAAGTTTTAAAAAGAAATTCCTAAAAATTCTTCTTCGTACAAATGTCACCCATCCCCTACATTCCTACATTAATTAATTTCTTTAATTAATTAATTATCTTATTTCCCTCACCCACCTAGAGTTACTCCTAGAATCACTCCTAGGTGTCCCCAAATTCCCTTACAGGTTTTAAAGGCTTTCCCTATTATTAAGTTGCTAATTCAGTTTAAATTAGAAAGCTCTTAAATGCTATATTCTTCACTAAGTTTGACTTTCCATTTTTTCCCTTAAGTTCCCCTTTTTCCCTTTTTATGTTTACCTCTTTTCCTAGTTTCCCAATATTTTAGATCTTTCCCTCTTTCCCCTTTTTACTTAGAACTCAAAAAGGTAGCTGTGGAAATTAACCCATTTTTCCCTTTTCTTATTTAATTAGTATATTTTAAATTATCAAAGTAATAAAACAATTAATTCCCCTTTTTTTTAAATTTTAATTCAACAGATTTTTTTGAAACAATTAATTTCTTACTCCCTTCATGTTACAAGATTTTATGAAGGTCATATTTATTATGCATGTGGTTTTTATTTTTATTTTTATTTTTATTATTATTATTATTATTATAGAGAGATAAAATTTTACCACTAGCATAGTTTAGACTTAAACCTTAAATTTTCATATTGGATGACATTTAATTAGGGAATTTTTTTTAAGAATACTTAACACGTTATTCATCCTAAGGCCATCTAGGTTCATTCCTCTATCATCAACAACACGACATGCCCTTCAGGGCGCACTAGGTGCTCCAAGGGTGTCACTCACCTCATATGTTCCCTTGTGCGATGTGCCCTTCAGGATGCACTACGTGCTCCAAGGGTGCCACTCACCATTCTCCATTTTCCTTGCGCAACGTGCCCTTCAGGATGCACCATGTTCTCCAAAGGTGCCACTCGCCTATTGACTGACTTGGTAAACATCAATAACCCTTGGAGTCAATACTCCACCAGTTGAACTTGTGGGAGACTAAGGGCCTCTAAGGAATAAGGCCCCAGCCTTATTGCACACCCCTTAGAATCATCGTGAGCGACTGTTGCAGTCTGGCCGCACAACATTGTGGGTCCTCTCGAACTAGGTAATTGTTAACCTACAGTTTGAGCCATGGTGGGAGTGTAAGTAAGTTGTGGCAAGGCTGCTGACCACCCATCTCCCTCAACATCTCTGGTAGTCATGCTTGACCCCTTTACTCCACATGTGAGTCTAGTCGGCAAGCTATCGTCGGCCTGCATCATCAATGAATCATGTAAGAATATATCCATATCAAATCATCTAATCAGAAGCACTAAAATCACAGTGAAACAATCAAACCCCAATGGTACACTCCCTAACTCGATCCGAAGTCCAAGGGGTTCCATCGATGCCTCAGTATCCTCGAGGTCCAAAATCCTGCACACTCAGTAAAACCGAGTCAATAACACCTATCTATGTCAATGCAGTTAAACCATGTCATTAACCCATAACACCTCATAATCAAAATCAAATGTTTTAATAGAATAATAATCTGGATCACTTGCGAGCAATTGTCCTCTAAGAATAAGTTCGCTCAATGCGCCAGAGCGGGATGTTACAAAGTAGAAGACCTTGTAGTAGTCATTCATGTCACAATGTCCATGGAAACTCCATAGTGTGTGCACTTTCTTTGTATTTTCATTTCATAGCTGAGAAGAAAAGAGCAAGGCATAGGTCCCACCTTCTAGCTAAGTTTTTCCTGTATTGATTTTTCCTAGGGTACATCGTGTTTTTATTGTGTGGATGTCATCTTATTTTCTTAGTTTGTTTCATTTTAGTTTTTGTTTATTTAAGTGTTTTTTGTGCTAAGATAATAATATTAAATATGAAATCTAAAGTAAAATAAATTACATAATAAGATATTTTAGAATATTATAAAATATGTTGTGACAAACTATTCTAGCTAAATATCCATGACAATTTACAAATTAACAACTCATGATAAGAGCCTCATTGACATGAGATTACACTACAACAAGGTATTGTGTCAAAAATAATAGCACCACTAAGTTTGACCCATAGGGAAGGAGCTCTTGAGCATACCTAGATAGTGATCGGATTAAGGGTTGGAACCACATTTTGATCCTAGAGTCTGACCTAAACTTGTTTCTTGTTGGCTCACTACAACTAAGTTTTTCTTGCATTGTAAACTCTCAATTGTAAAAACTCAAGAGAATCAATTCATTTGACAAAATTGTAACTCTGCTCATATATGGTCCATAATGACATCATTATTTAACCCTAAACAAGTTTTGGTAACAATCATTCTCAAAAGGAAACAAAAATACTAGCTTGAAAGAATGATACAAAGACATACATTGTTAAAAATTGGGATACACATACCAATTGTTAATATTGCCTACCTACTTACCATTTTTTCTACTTTGAACATAAAAACCTCATAATTAAAAAACAACTCTTAGAAATCAGGAACAATAATTCATATAATATAATATGATTCTTCTCAAAAATTTTAAAATAAAAATAAATATATCTTTTAAATTCTTATTAACTCCTTTAAATACTTTTTAGAAATATTTCTTAATAGTGCATTCTAATTTTCAAATTGCCTTTCTTTTTAAGTTTTTTAAAATAACCCCAGATGGGGTGCCACGTAGCACACAGTGGCCACGTAACATAGGCTCGACCCCAGCCATAAATATGCCAGGCTGGCTCCCATCCCCTCTCTATTAATAATGGGAGCTCGCCTTAACTCCCTGTCAAGAGCCGAAGGATGTCTCCCTCGCGTGAGCAGAGCGATGACAATGAAATTCAATGTATGGGGAGCGATAATAGGATTCGTCATGTCTCTCCTCCTTGATATCATCCAACACTACACCAACCTACACCATTTCACCCTCGACCTACACCAGGCAAGCAACTCAGTGCTTTGGTGCAACCACTGCAGAACCTTTTTCAAACTATCCATCCACATTACTTCCTCAATGCCACGGGAGAGAGGCAGGCCGCGTCGTGACCCTACCTTGCATAGTTTTTTCTCACGACAGAGGAGGCAGAAGCTGCTAGAGAGTACTCTCCATAGCCCACACTTAGCGCACTCAGGAAACATGCATAGGAGGGATGGTCAGGTCGCCTCCAATGGCTTATGTGGAGAAATTAATCTCGATGGAACCCATACAGATCCCATCGAAGTCCCTTCTCTTCACCGTGCCAGAGAATTGGCAACCCTAAGCAATTTCTCCATGAAAGACACTACACGAGCCATTACGGCTTGCCACTGCACCAACACCATGGAGGAGGGGGTAGAGGAGGTTCACATCTGCATCGTGGAGGGGGAATTCCCAAAAGAATTCCTCCACCTTGCCTCTCAAGACGTCCTACATCTAGAAAACTATGAATTATCCAACGTTGCAGCAAAGGACGGGGACCTCGAGAAGGAGGAAGACGCACAGGGATGACGCGCAAGAACGGAGCACACAGATGGAGCACAAGACAGAGTGAGGGTTTCTACAGGCGAGGCTATGGAGGGTCCGGGTGGCATGACGGTGGAAGGTGGCAAGGTCTTTGCACCACCTCATATCTCGATTTTACTGGAACCATGGTGTGCCTCCCCACCCTTATTCCACCCTTAACAATTGGAATTAGTGTTCGATCTACAGAGCCAGATGGTAGATCAGATCCACTATGGAACACTCATGCACCAACACATCGATATGTTGTATGAAGCATTCTCCAATGCACCAGCGGGGCAAAAATGTCCGACGTGTGCAAGACCTTTTCTCCCGCCAACTCAAAGAGGACTGCACAACGAAGACCGTGATGAAGCAACTTCTGATGCTAATGGGTAATTTCATGGCTTGGAGCTCTTTCTGGTTCTGGTTAGATGTCAGTCTTAACTCTTTCTGGTTCAGTTCCAAGTCCAGTCCAATTTTAATTCTCGTTTTACGGTTTGATGTAAAGACTATAGGCTACCACCCGCCCTGGTTTCCTCTTGGCAGGGCAAGTGGTGGACCACATTTTTTAGACATGGACATCCGAGGCTGCCAACTATCCCGGTTTTGGCTAATTCGATGGAACAGTTGGCAACCTAGCGACAAGTGTGTTTTTTGTATGTGATAAGCTATAATAGGATCTGCTTCTCTTTTCATTTACAAAAAAATAAAAGTTTTATTAAATACAAATAAATACACCATTTAAAAATCTTATTTGCTAATTATTTTAAATTCTTTTGAAAATTCTTTTTTAATTGTGTATAATGTTTTTTCATTTTTTCCTATCCATTATAAAATTCTAACTTTCAAAATAATATTTTTATAAAATCTTTCAAAATAAAAATAAATATATCATTTAAATTCTTATTTACTAGCTATTTTACACAGGTTTGAAACCTCTAGGAACACCTTAAATTCAACCATGTTAAGAATTGATGTTGTCGAAATCTAACTAAAACAATTAAATTATTTTTGAAAATTTTTCAATCCATTATAATATCCTAACTTTCAAAGCACTCCTAAATCCTCCACCGGCTACTTACAATGCTAATTCGACTTCCAAACTCATCATTAAAAACTTTATATATATTAAAAACTTTATATATGACATCCAATGTTTTTTAATCAAATAAAAAATTCTGCAATTTATATCCACCACAACTTCTCGAGTACTTTATTGAATATTAGATTTCAACCCATCAAATTGTTTTATCTACAAACTCACTTGTGCACAATATGTTTTTACAACTTGCATCCATGTGCATGTCTATGTGTCCTCAATATAATAACCATGAATGCATTTTCTTATCAAACAAAGGAGGAAGAAATAAATTTAAAAAGTTAAATTCAAAAAAATAATGATAAACCATATGTTAATGTATCTCGTCACAATATATTTAATATTAATTTTATGAACTATTAATTATTAAATTTAAAAATAACTAATTTGAAATAAGGAAAGGTTTGAAATAAAGAAAGGAATTGTAATTTTATTAATTGTTTTAAAAGTGAAATATAATTTATTATATTTTTTTAATAACAAGTTGGAGTATTATAGTTTATATATATTTTAAATATAATAAATTCAATTGTCAATTAATTATAGTGAAGATAATTATTATTAACTATTATGAATGAATTAAAGTGAATCTGTCATTTTTATTATTTTATATAATATTATACATTTTAAAGGTTAATGATTTCAATAATAAATTAATAAATCTAAATTTAATTGTCATCCAATACTCAACTATTATCAATAAATTAATGAATGAATTTTAAATCTGTCATCATTATTATTTTATACAATAACACACACATTTTAAATGTTAATGAATTAATAAATCTAAATTTAATTGTCATCCAATATTCAACTATTTTCAATGAATTAATGAATAAACGTTGAATCTGTCATCATTATTATTTTATACAATACCACACACATTTTAAATGTTAATGATTTCAATAATGAATTAATAAATCCAAATTTAATTGTCATTTTGTTGTTGAAATATAAATCATTAAATTTAAAGTAACTACTTTAAAGTGATTAAAGTACTTATAAGATTTTTTTTTAGGGAACATGGTTTATTATATGAAAGTGATAATAAGTTGAAATATTGTAAATTATATATTTTAATGTTAATGATTTCAATATGAATTAATAAATCCAAATTTAGTTGCCATCTTGTTGAAATATAAATCATTAAATTTAAAGAAATTACCTTAAAGTGATTAAAGTACTTATAAATTATTTTTTTTCGAGAGAACATTGTTTATTATATGAAAGTATTAATAAGTTGAATTATTGTAAATTATATATTTTTAAAAAATGATAATTTCAGTTTTCAATTGATAATGAAGATAATCAAGTTAACTATTATCCATAATGAAAATAATTATCATTAACTACTCTTTTCAATAAATGTAAACTGAATCATCATCAATATTATTATAATTTCAATTGATAATGAAAATAATCATAATTAACTATTATCCATAATGAAAATAATTATCATTAACTACTCACAATGAATGTAACCTGAATCATCACCAATATTATTTTATTTTTTTACAGTAAAACACATTTTGAATCATGCTTATTTTATTTTATACAGTGACACACATTTTGAATGCTGCTTATTTGAATAATGAATTAATAAATCCAAATTTCGTTGGCATCGTGATGGTGGGGTTGTTTTCCATATGCTGTGAATGGCCTAAGCTTTTCTTTACTGTGCTTGCCATACACGCCTCACTTTTTGGTACATCCACGCAGGGTATCAGTGGTCCTGTGTAGCTGCTATCGAAACAAGCAGCTACATCTGGCAAAGCTGAGCAGCTTCATAGAAGAGGTCCAATGGAATTTGATGCAAGT
>ML840460.1:8519-20334 GCA_009831015.1 Picea engelmannii | reverse complement strand
CCACTTATATAGACCTCATCACCATATACCTCACCACCATGCTTGCTTTCCATACATGGGCATTTCAAATTTATAGTTCCATCAAGCAATGCCTTAAGACTTCACATCAAGGATATGTTAGAGGATGAACAAAGCAGAAGGTGCCCAATTCCACATGGAATTTGGATATCCCACATAGAGTCTGGATAGATCTAGAGTTAAGATGAATCTACACTGGTTTAGTACAAATTAGATCAACCCCAAGGCATCTAACTTAACTATGAATCCCAGAGGTTTGACATAGAAACAAGAAACACATTTTTCACTTCATAAATGTTGTACCTCTTGATTATGTGAAATACATAATAAACTATAACATTGAAAGCCAATATTTAGGGTACTCAAACATGGTAGCCAATGAATCCATCTAGCCTACAATAACTCTTTCAACTCCTAGGCAATGGGAAGAACATGTGGGGTTTCGACATGGACGAGACCATGCTCTCAAATTTTCCCTTTTACAAAGTGCATCACCACATAGAATATGTATGGATGGGTAATTCTTCTTTGGCCTCTAGTTCAAAGTAGAGAGGTGATTAATGATGACTATTTTAATAAGAGGGTGGATTTAGAAGAGGCCTCAACATTGCCTACCAATTATAGATTGTATGTAAGAATGCTTCTGATAAATCCATGAGATCCTTTAAGGTTTTGATGATAAATGGGCCATGTGGAAAGGATGGTCCAACTAACATCAAATTTTAGTAATTTTAGTAATTAGATGGTAGCCTAGACCATCTCTAGATTAGGTGGTCTGAATTATTTTGTCATGACTTTATTGGAGAAATTACCGATGAGATAAAAATTTTAGGGGAGATTTGTAAAATAACTTGTTGATGAACCCTCATTCCATATAGTTTATTGTGTACCTAGTCACAACATAGTATTAGGAGTATGTTATGGCATATTTTTTTCCATATACCCATGGTCTATGCATTTTTTTTATAACAATATTAACTTATGTTATATTTTGGATGTGTGGAATTAAATAGGTTAGTTTCTTAAAGGTGGTAAAAACCCTAAATCATGTATCTTTTTACAACCATAAATATATAATATCTAATTCAAACATAGAGTCACCATTGTTTGTTTGAGAATTCTTGTGTATTGAGAGATTTGCAGGTGCATTCTATTCTCACTAGATTTGCAAGTCTAGTGCATTCTCAAGAAGTGAGTGTGGGTTGTCATTTTATGTTTTTGGTTAGTTTATTTACTTTTCATTTTCAATTGTTTTTTATGTGCTATTTGGGATATTACACAATGAATACAAAAGGAAATCTCAAGGAAATTGCGAAAACACATATCTTTTCTCTGGAAAAAAATTCAAGGAGAAAATACAAGCATGCATTGCGAGTATAAGACTTTTGTAGAGGGAAAGTTGCTTTGTATATATTATTAACTATTATATGTACTAATATAACATTCTATTGTTTCGATAAACAACATGGGTGTAATGGTTAAGAACATGTGTTTCTTCATAAAAGGTCACAAGTTCAAATCCAGAAGAGGGTAGGGTTGGGATAATTGTATTTGATTAGTAGATAGGTATTAGAATGATCATTTAACACTCTTGTCCCTTTCAATGAGACATGATGTTCTTATGTTCCCCTTTATTTGTATGTAAATAATATACATATAAATGAGAGAGGTTAGATAATATACATATAAATGAGAAATGAGAGAGGTTAGAATCAATTAGAGACCCATATTCAGTTTCATTTTGTATTCATTTTTGAGAGATTTGTGGAGCACATGAGAGTACATGTTCACCCTACCAATGTTGTCATTATGTAAATATTTTGATGTTTATCAATGGATCTTGATCTTGATGACTTATGTTTTATTTTATTTTATTTGTGTATATGAGGAGTTGAGAGATTAAACTTAGAGAGGGTACACATTATATATATGAATGAGAGGTTAGACTTAGTGAGAGAACTAGATTCATTTGTATTTTGCATTAATTTTGGAGAGATTTGTGGAGTACTTGAGTGTATATATTTTCTCTATGCTTAGTTAGGTTATCATTATGTATATGTTTTTTATTTTTATCAATGGTATGAACCCTCGTCTTATGTCGCTTATTTGTTGGTTTTGTGGATTCATTGTTGAATCAGTTTTAATAGTTTGATGATCTTTACTAGCATTTGTATGTTATATATTCAAGTTAGCATTTTGGTGGTAACCTTGTTATTTACTTGAAGTGTGAGTGTGATTTAGTTAAAAAGTGGGTACAATTCACTAAAATCGCAAGCAATATTTACTCATGTGTCATGGTGGCACTTACATGGTCGTTATATTATATCTTCAATGCTGACCATGGGAGCACCAAGTGGATTTGAACCCGTGATCTTCTAAAGTCCTATGAACTAAAAGAAGCTTAATTATTGACTAAGCTACATAATTCATATGGTCACCATATCTATATTAATATAACAAATTACCATTAATTAATATAACAAATTATCATCAAATTGACAATTTTGTAACATTGAAAATGACAAATGTAATCTAATCTCATTTATGTTAATCTTATTCAAAAGAATTATATATATCTTTTATGAAAATTATTTATACATTTTATCATTACATTGAAAAAACAATACATAAATCTTGTTATCTTTTTAAAACTTTCATTATCTTGGAGACATGAAGATCATAAATTGATGCCTTATTATTAGTCTACAAACCCTAAGAGTATAGTATTTACTCCATTAAAAAATCTTTGAAAATAAATTTATATAAAATAAAGATTACATAAAATAAATATCACATTATAATGAACATAGTATATAATCACTAAAATATTAAAAAAATAAATTTATATAGTATAAATATTATAATAAATTCATGTTATAAATATGTCTAAATATAATGAAAATAATATATAATCATTAAAATATTAAAAAAATAAATTTATATAGTATAAATATTATAATAAATTAATGTTATGAATATGTATAAATATAATGTTATTCATTATGATTTATAATCTAAATTCAAATTTATCATAAATTATAAAATTTAATAATCTTATTTATAATAATAATTTAAATTCAAATCTATCATAAATCATAAAAATCAAAATTCTCTTTTTTGACTTTTCAACACTAAGTGACTTAACAACACACTCCCTCATCGACTATCCTACACATCGGGAACAAAATCAAAATTCTTATTTAAAAATAAATAAATTTATCATTTAAATTTTTAAAAATCAAAATTTTTATTTAAAAATAAATAAATTTATCATTTAAATTTTTAAAGAAGATATTTTATTATTTATTTTTCAAAAATATTTTTAATAAACGATCAAAATTCTTATTTTAAAAATAAATAAATTTACCATTTAAATTTTTAAAGAAGATATTTTCTTATTTGTTTTTCAAAAATCTTTTTAATAAACGTTCTTGGTTTGACATCTCCAACTGGTTATCAGCACATAAAACTTGTTATCAACACATAAAACAGAACAGAATTTACTTTTTCCCCGAAAAAATTCAATTGTGATCAAATTTCAGTGTTAAAACGAATATAAGGTATTTTATTATTATGGGTGAAATAAATTGTTGGATTCAAAGGGTTAATTCATCAATCAAAAATATTAATGATAAACAAATTATAAAATAATAATAATATTAATCATCTAGTGTCAAATCACATTCAACTTAAACATCAAATTATTGTATTTAAAATTATTAGTTATTAATCAAATGTTATTGGTGATGGGTCATTTTTAATAATTTAAAAATTTTAAATATATAAATTAATTTATTTTTTTTTGAAATTTTTAATCATTTTGTTTTATAAATTAAATTGAATTATAAATGAAATTTAGTTTCAATATTGTTAACATTGTTAACACAATTTTTTTTCAAAAGCAATAAAATCCTAAAAATTATTAACTCATATTTGAGAATATATATAAAAAAAAATCCTTAAAGAACTAAAACTCTCAATTATAAGAACGTAAATAGGAAACATCATTGATAATTCAAGAACGTGTAACAAATCCCGCAATGAATTTACATATATATTTTTGCAATTTAAGAACGTGTAACAATCTCGCAATGAATTTACATATATATTTTTGCTACTACAAAACAGAGAGATAACCTTCGAGGAATATAGTGCAATTGAGTTGCTCATAACCTCATTATGTAACCAATAATTTCAAGAAAATGATGAAATGATGATGGCGTCCCCCCACACACATTATATGTGTTAAAAGTGATCGTGGGTATTTAGTGTTAAGTTCCCTTGAACGGTGTAATCTATAATCTATATTTCAGACTTGTTTCAACTTTTGTAATTGCTATTCTGTCTCGACTTCTAAGATTGATATAAAAAAAATGTAAAAGGTTTCATTATGTTGGTGTTGGTCGATGGTTGACAAGTGATCTTTGTTATCATTAACAAATGTAACAATTCATTGTTTCACTTTTTCAGGAAACTCCACGAGGTTGTCGAAGTCATTAGCTAATGAAGTTTTCATTGCCACCAAGTGAGTATCAAGCTCCGGTTTACTGAATATGGCTGAATTTCTTAAAATTTGCCGAACTTGCAGTTTTTTAATAACATCAAATGCTTTTAAAATAGTTACATTGTCTCTCCTTTCATTGATTTTTTTGTGAGTAACAATTGCATCTTGCAGTATTTTTACTCGTTCTTCCCAACCTGCCTTTATTTGCTTCATTCTTTTTCTTGAGGGAAGTCCATGCTGATTTAATTGATGGTCAATCATACTAGTGACATGTGCAATGATAGTATTTAGCTTGTTTTTGTAATAGGCTTCATCATGTTGCAAATCTCTTTGCAAAGATCATGTAGACTGATGTGCATCTCCCACACATGTTTGATTATATCAAGTCTTCTATTAATGGTATCAACGACATAAAGTCTGATTCCATTCAACAATTGAAGATCTTTCTTAATTGGCTTTGAGGTTTCTGGAGTACTTGGAGGAGTTTGTTCTGTTGAAAGTATGTCTAATGGTTGTGCAAACAATGGCTTGGGCTTCAGTGCCTCCTCAAGTTCACTTATTATTTTCTTCAATTTAATGGTTTGCAACTCTTGTTTAGAAATTGAATTTGCAAGAGCATCTCATGTAGAACGTCGTATTTGCATCAGTTCATATGGTGCAACTCTGGAGACATCAACTACTAACCTTAATTTATGAATGAACATTTTGTTTTTTACACTGACCCTCTATATATGTAGCTTTTTTTTGTGCTTCTTGTATTGAGTATTATGCAGTGTTAAAGACTAGTCATCAAACAACATGCGTTACTTTGTTGCGAGGTCTTGTGTAATCTCTTGGATTTCAACAATTCTCTGAGCTACCCAGTCCGATAGCTTTGCACTCTTGATTTCCATATCATCAATATTTCGTAGGCTTACTAAATCTTGGGAATTTTGTCTATTTGGGATTCGTTTCCTTTCCTATTGGGACACTATATGTTCCCATTTAAGATTCACATGAGGTGGTTGATCTCCACCATCATCTGCAACACCCTGTTATTACTCTCTTCTCCATTTAGCAATTGTTGTTATGTTCTTTTCCTAGAGGAGGAGCTCTTACATGGCTAGGGATTGGAAGAAGACTGGACATTAGTACCACTTCTCCCCCTTTTTCTTGCTTTGTTGTAGATTTTCGTATTTTAACTTAAATCTGTCAACAATACTTCAAATCTATACATTATTTTATTTCTTTTACGGATCGTCACGTGTTACTTCATTAAATATCGTGAAAAGGTTAATGTACATTGTCAATGCCAAATTTCGTTGGAATTGACCCTCGAGGTCAAAACCCCCTAGGGGTTATGCTTCTTTTAGATTAAACAGATTAATTGTCTCTGAGACTCCTTTCAAATGCACTAGATTCCTTATGATTGTGTCCTGAATTCGAAGAGGCAATGTAATGAATTACTTTTTTCTCTTCCTGTTAGATAGAATACACCTGATTTTATACTCGTGGAAAACCTCCACGATAAAATATCTATTATAGGAAGTAAAAGGGGATTTTCTTGAAAACCATGCAAGTGGATGTAAGTATGGTTTTCATCTTGAATGTCAATGCCCTTTCCCTTAAAAATATCCTTACATTTCTAGGTTATTCTCTTATGCTCTACGTCAACCAACATGTGTCTGAACTCTCTAACAAACTTATCTTGAACAATGTAAAAATTCAATGGTGCTTTACGTTTGCATGGTATCGTGTACCATAACTAAATTGGTTCATTGTGTGTATTTACAATGGATTTGACAGGGAGACCATCAAAGAAATTGAAAAAGACAATTGTGAATACCAAATAACATCCATGAAAAATCTTCAAGGGTTAAAGTAGTTACTTAACTGAAATAAACAAATCATTTGGTATGTAATGTCCCTAACTAGTCTAGGCTGGAATATTATGTTTACTATCCGGAAATTGTTATTTCTTGTAAGTTTGTCATACACTTTGCATATTGTTGCTGCTAATAGTTTTCTTATATAGGAATATTATCAAACATATTGCATGCATCCATTAAAAAAAAATAGAGCAGATAACCATGGCATCTCATTATGGTTGGAAACCCCAAAATCATAGAAATACACAGATATGTAATGGATGTAATAATAACAACAAAATACTCCTAAACACACAGGTCTAATGGCTACAAGGAAACTGCAATATCCACTAGTAGAAAAAAATTCAAAGGAAAACCTGGAATGATGCCAATAAATGATGTTAACTGCTTCAAGGCTCTCCAAGCCCCACAACGCTCTACTCCAACACTCTCCACTCAACAAATGACCTTCCAGTCCTTTGTGCAACCCTCGTTAATCCAATCCAAACAACATGTTGCGAATCTGATTCAAAAGGTCCTTGCGGGACGAAATTGGACGTCTAGCAGGGCCTCGCGGGACACCTTGTACTCAACCCATGGGGGTTCCCTTAACCACGATTTCTCTACAACCTTTCTATACCTGCAAAATTCTGATTACGATTTTAATTATCGTGAACCTTTCTGATACCATGTTGTTAATTAAGATTTTTTTAAATAAAAAATTAAAAAATGAACTTAAAAAAATTAAATTTAAATTATTTCGGGGATACAAATTTAAAATGATGCTTAAAACACAAAATTTAAAGAAGAAAAAAATACAAAATTTAAAGGGGAATTTTTTTTTTTAAGAAAATTTTAAAAAATTTAAAAATTAAAATAAAAAAATTATATTATAAAAAGTAAACCAAAATATAATTAAAAATAAAAACAATCAAATAGAACATTAAAAAACATAATATTTAAAGTAAATAAAAAAATTCAACAACAAAAAAAATTAAAAATTAATTTAAGGTTTTAAAATTAAACTAAATTAAAAAATTTAAATAAACAAAATGTAGAAAATTAAAATTAAGTTTTAATTTAAAAAAAAAAAATTGAAATTTTGTAATTTTAGTTTAAAATTTAAATTTGAAATAAAACTAGTTTATGATGATGATGATGATGATTAACGTCCACTAAAACCGAATTGGTCTATCGGACCTTAAGAGGGTAAGTGATTACTTGTGATTCTTTAGAATTTTCTTTTATGCTCGAAAAGCATTAAGAGAAGCTTTCCAGGATCACCATACTTTTGTTGAGTTAAGAGATTAGGAAGGTTGGTAGTGTGAAAAATATCTAGAAAATGAGATATAATGTGGGTATAAGCTGGACAATCTAAGAAAAAGTGTTTTTCATCTTGTACCTTCTCAGTGTCACAAAGGTGACACACTCTTTCATCCCATGGTGTTTTAGGAATTGACCAACGACTAGTTTCACTATGGAGCTCGTGAGAATTTGTTCTTATCTTAGCAATGCTTATTTTTTTCTTTACACTTGGAAAAATAGATAGATAATTTTGATCTTCTAGATTAGGGTTAATTATATCCTTATAATACCTTAATTTTCTTTTTTCGTCTAACTCTTTATCACACCACATTTTCTCATTAAATTTTGATTTGATGTTTTTTTTAATAATATCTTTATTCTGCAAAATGGTGTCTTCCATGATTCCCCAATAGTTTAGCCAAGACCATGCATCTTTATGCCAACCTTGCTTGAGTCGATAGTGGTTATGACTTGATTTTGAAGAAATTTTAGGAAGCCTCTTGTCTTCCATGTTGTTTAACTTGTTCTTATACATTAGGCATCTAGTCATAGCCATGCTCTTAATGGGGGAGAGGATTGTTTCTAAGATGAGGATGGGATAGGGCGTATTTTCTTTAATTTTGAGATTATAGGTTATAAAATTCTTTTTTATTTGTTCTATCTTTCTCCAAGATTCACGAGAGATACTACAGCCCCAAAATTCACATCCATAAAGAATAACAAGAGCCTCAAAGAGGAGTTTCTTCTTATCCCAACTCCAAATATCAACTAATTTACAATTGTTTTCAAGCCCATAATAATATTTTCATCCCCTAATAATCCTTTTCTCAATGCTATAATTCCAATTGAGCTTGTGGTGAATATCAATTCCAAGATATTTGTATGAAGTCACTTCCTCCAAGTTGTTGTTTTCATATATGAAGGTATCATAAGGGATATTATTGGATCTAATAATCATGACCATAGTCTTATCAGTATTAACAGTCATACCCATATTGGAGAAAACATCCTTGAGGATTCTTAGTTGGTTTTCAATATCTTGGGGACTCATTTCCATAAGAATGATATCATTGACATAAATAAGAAGATTGATGAGTATACCAGTGAGAGTAGGGTCGACACAACCTGCTTTTTCCAAGCAATATTCTAACATGTCAATGTATATGCCAAAGAGGGTTGGGGACAAGGGACAACCTTGTTTGACTTTGATATTGCAGCTAATCTCTTTTGACCAGCCCTCAATGTTTTTAAACTTAGCAATAACATTCTCATACATCCTTATTGCAGTAGCCCTCAACTCGAGAGGAAATTTCATCTCTTCCAACCTATTCCAAAGGTTTTTCCTAGGAACGATGTCAAAATATTTTCTAAAGTCAACAAAACAACAAAAAAGATTGGTTTTAGTATTGCAGAACTCCTCTACAATGATCCTAAAGGTAACAAGATGGTCCACAGTTGAATGATATCTCCTAAACCCGACCTGGCCTTTATCTCTTTTACTATGAATTTCTAGCCAAAGGATAATCTTCTTTTCCAAAATAATTTCATAAATATTGGCTAAATTGATCTAATCATAATGGTCCTATAATTAGAGGGAATGTTTCTATCCCCATTTTTAAAAATAGGAACAACGAGGCTTTGCGTCCACCGTTTAGGGAAGCTCTTCTTGACTACTAAATTGAAGAGATTATCTATGTGAGGGATAAGGATTGGCCCTCCGATTTGAGAAAATCAATTGTCACTCTTTTTATTGCAAAAGCTTTTGGAGTTGCAGTTTGGTTCTGAAGCCAAGGCAAAGGAGAGACTCTGCACCCTACTAAGGCTTCTGTGCCAAGAATTATCACCTTTCACCTTCAAGCTACCCGATGATTCGAAGATTCATACAACAGAGAGAGGCCACATCTTGGAGGTGTTGTACTACACTATCATTCATGTTTCCAACAATGAATATCCAAATATTAAAAAAGAGGAAGAAATGGAGAAGGTTGTTTTAGAGGACATGTCAACCCTTACAAGAGCCTTCAGTTTTCTATGGACTGCCCTCACATCTTTAAACGTTGGTCCGATACGATTTATCACAAACTTGACTCGGCGAGCCATCAACGGGAGGGCTGTACAACTCGTGATGAAGTTGCCCTTACGTCTTCTTTCTACTATTGGGAACATCCCTGTTCTCAGTGAGTTGTTCTAACCCTTGGCTCTTCTTGTCAATAAAGATGTCTCCAAAACTGAAAAGGAGGGAAAAGGGGAGGTGGAAGAATCACCTGTTAAGATCATACCACCCACGCGAGAGCAACTAGCTATTCCATCTGTAGCAGATTTATACTCTTCAGGTGTCAAAATCGTTCCTACTGACGGTGATCTCACCTCCATACAATTTGATGAGAAGACTTTGACACTTTACCTTCCAAAAGTAAAGTTGGACAGCAACACATAGGTGATCCTGAGAAATCTGGTGGCATTCAAAGCTTCGATGGTGCCAGGTGCAATAAATTTCACACGATATACTAATTTCATGAACGAGATCATCAACAACGAAGAGGATGTGAAATTGTTGAGACAAAGTGGAATTATTAACATTTTATTTAGTATTGAGGTTTAGAATTTGGCTCTAGAACTTCTTAGGATCCATCTTATATATTTGTGAAAGTTGCTCTTGCCTTTTATTGATATAGTACTTTTTTTTTCTTTTAATTAGGGCTTTGTACGTATTGATCTTATCGAGGTTTAATGACTCATTGGAAGCACCCCTAATGGATTTCCTAGCAATTTTACATTCTTTATCATACCAAGGGTTGGTCGTTCTATTATTATTTTTATAAGACACCTCGAAAGAGAACTTGCTAATAGAAGTGGAAAGGGTAGTTCTAAAATTATGATATAGCTCTTCAATGTCGTCCTTATAAGTTAGGAGATTTAACTAACTATTTAAATCCTTTAAGAAAATGTCAACTTTATTTTTGTCAAAGCACAAATTCCTTTGATTATCATAATTATCTTCAATGGCGCTCCTATGCATGGAAAAGTTTTGAGTGAGGGTTAAAGGTTTATGATCAAAGTGAGGCTCATGTTCATTTAAAAGGTCAAAAGTTTCTATTTGGTTGGAAACAAGGATATCAAATATTATATAATCTACAACACTACTACCTATCCCATGAATACAAGTCATATGGTTGGAGTTTGGCCACTTCATTACTCCATTGCAAATTATTAGGTCTTGAGAGATACATAGCTTGACCAATGCAGTACCAAACAAATTCTCAATTAAGTCTTCAGAGATTCTTTTATAACAATTAGATAAAACAAAGTCATCATCTAGCCATAAAGGATTATGGTTGGAATCAATACTTAAAAGAGTAGCTTGTTTAGTTGCAACCTAGCATTAAAGTCTCCTAACAAGAGGATATTACCTTCATTTTTCAAACTATAAATATCGTGTTCTAAATTATTATAGGGACAATTGTTATCTAGATTGTTTTTCTTATAAAAAATAGAATTAATAGGTGCACAATAACAAATTGCTATATACATATTCTTAGTATTGGTGTTTGAAATTTATATCCAAATGTATTGATTGAGAGGGTCAATCTTATGAAGTTGAATGTAAGGAGAAATGATCTTTCTAGTGTAACAAGTTATGCCTCCTATCCCTCTATGGTGGGATTTGTTCCATACCGAGCACAAGACAAATCCTTCTATGTTAGGGACCTTAGATTCCTCATGCTCCCAAGTTTCAACTAGACAGATAACATCAATATCACTCGGGATCCAACTTATCATAAGATCTTTACGCCATGGAAAGACACAACAGTTCCAAAAAAGAATCTTGAGTGTCAAGGCGACAACGTTGTTTTTTAATTAAATGTAAAAATTTTAAAATTTATAATTTAAAACTATATAATTTTTAAAATTTATAATTTAAAACTATATAATTTTTAAAATTTATAATTTAAAGCTATATAATTTTTAAAATTCAAATTAAAAGTTAATTTTAATTTTTAAATATTTGTTTATTTAAAATATAAATGTTTTTGTTTAGTTTAATTTTAAAACTTTAAATTAAATTTTAAAATTTAGTTTGTATTTTTTTCTAATTTTATTTGAAATTTAGCGGTTTTTTTTTTTTTTTTTTTTAAGAAGT
>ML840459.1:0-25086 GCA_009831015.1 Picea engelmannii | reverse complement strand
GATGAGGTGAGGTATGGAATGGACCCAGAAGAGCAGAGGAGAAAAAGAGCTGAGAGGTATGAAAGAAGTGTTGAGATAAGATGAAGAGAAAAAAAAGAGAGGTGGAAAAGAATATGCTAGGGGCACTTGATGAGGGGTCGGGTCCAAGATGAAGAGAAAAGAAACTGCACTAGTTGGTAGTGCGGGAGAGTATGCTATGCCAGAGTGGAGCACATACGAGGATAGGCCCGCAAAGAGGCGTAGCATAGAGGAGATGGTGTCTAGGAGGGATATCGGTAGTGATACTAGTACGGACCTAGGTGACAAAGTCCACACCCCTTGGCTGTTGCAGTGTGTCGCAACCTTAGAAGGAGATGAAGCGCAGAGCAGCGGTGCGCTAATAAGAAGAGAGGATGGCATGCAGAATAGTAGTGCACAATTCAGAGAGGATGATTGTGCACAAAGTGGCAGTGCGTAGATTAGACCGGGAGATAGAGCGTGGATTTGTAGTGCGTAGGTCGGCCTGGAAGACAGAGCACATATATGTGGTGCGCAGCTAGGACAGGAAAGTAGGGCGCAACATGTTGATGCGCCAGAAGAAAAGGAAGATGGAGGCTCCCCTAGTGGTGGGGGAGACAAATTGCCAATAGTAGATGGTCTTGCGCGACTGCAAGTAGAAACCTCTCTAGGTCACCTTGCAAGAAGTTTTAGAAGATGGACTTACCCCGCCTTTGTACCACCCCCCTTGCGCATTTTTAATCAAGAAGAAAATACAACAGATAGTGAAGATATTGGAGTAGAAGAAAGACAAGAAGAAGAGAGAAGCGAAGAGACGAGTGAAGAAGAAGGTGAAGTCAACAATACTTTACCCCAAGCAATAGTGGTGTGGCAAGATCAAGCCCCTAGCACTCAGAGAAGAGGAACTAGCTCGAGTTTGTATATGGAAAATCATGATAGTACACTGAGACTACCCGTGCTCCACAAACGGGTAAGGACGATGCAGAGCAACACTGGTTTACATGTGAAGCAATCTGGTCTGTGAAGAGAATCACAGATGAAGCAACCAAAAATCGTGCGGCTGGAAACCACGTTCAGGGACAAAGCCTTGACGTGGTATATGAAGTATAAGGCTACTGCGCCAGCGGGACAAGAGAGGTCCCTGGTCGAGATTAAGCAGGATCTACTTAGGGAGTTCCAAAAGCCTAAGTTAGAATCCCAATGTATCAGAGAGATAAAAGAGATCAAGCAGAAGGAAGGAGAGACCGTTTGGGATTATGAACAACAACTTAAAATCTTGTTGGATAGGCTGACGTTCCAAATCCAGGACATGCAACACAAAGAATGGCTTATTGCGGGGTTACTCCCCCATATCCGAGTCCCTCTCACCCAATAGAAAGTGATGACTCATGTGGAGGCAGTCGAAATCGTGATGCGTTTGGAAGCTACACCTGGAGGCGCAGAGACATCAACCGGGTTGGCGTAGGTTCAGTCGCAACTGGCCAACTTGAAGATGCTGCTGCAAAATATGGCGAAGACTAAAGTCGTGCATGAGCACGTATGGTGTAACGCATGTCACTTTGAGGGGCATCACAGAGACGAGTGCCATGTCCTTCCAAATTATGTGGTGATAGGTGCGCCAAGTCCATTTCCATCTGGACAGTCAGAATGGTGCGAGATATGTAGACAGTGGGGCCACGTTCCACCTCGCTACCCAATCTTGCAAAAGTACTAGACGACGACTCACTCTATTTTGCGAGTTCTGTAAATCTGTCGGGCATGATGTCAATAGCTGCCGCTCACTCCAGTTAATGCAAGATAATACCCGCGATGCATTCCAGGTACAGGAGGAGCAGAAAGGTGGTGAGCGTGGTCGCACGGAAAGAGGCAGATACCAAGGAGGTCCCCGAGGTGGATATGGGCGTGGTCGCGGCTGGGGATATGGCAGAGGAGGAGGTAGACCCCCCACATGTATTAATTGCGGTGAGATTGGTCATGTCTCACGATTTTGTACCAAACCGCGTGTGCTTTGTGCATATTGTTATAGTCCTGAGCATGTCACCGAAGATTGTCCCGACTTATTGAAGAAATGGGAGGACAAGAAGACCAATTGTAACATGGGGCGTGTCGAGTTGCGCAAGAACAAGAAAAAGAACGAGGAGGCCGACGTCCGGGTAGTAACCCGTAGAGGGGCAAAGACAGGAGCAAACTTCGAGCATGGTGAAGGCTTAGGTCCAAAGCCGGATGGGAAGATAAGGAAGGCACCTTAGCCCCCTCCAAATTTTGATGTTGTGCAACAGAAGCAGTTTCTACGCGATGCGCAAAAGGCACTGGAAGAAGATAGAGTGCGTGAGGAGCTGCAATGCGTAACTCAAAGGTCACTTTAAGAGGCGCGGATCCGGGAAGAAGTGCAGAGGGTGACACAAAGGTCGCTAGAAGAAGCTCGGTTCCGCAAAGAGGTACAACGGGCGATGCAGAGGTCGCTAGAAGAATCTTGCACGCGTGAGGAATTGCAACACACGACACTAAGATCCTTGGAGGAGGTGCGCGTGCTTGAAGAAGTTCATTGCTCAACGTAAAGTTTGATAGAGGAAGCTTGGAGACAAATTGAGCTGCAACGCGCTGAGCACAAAGCATATGAAGAACAATGCTAGGAGGAATTGCAACATAGAAAGCGCGCAAAAGCCTTGTGCGATTTAGGTCGCAGGGAAGACACCAACGATCAAGTAAGTACCTTCTTATGCTGTTGTTTGCGACTGTTGAATGACCCAAAAGATGCAAGTAAGTTAACTCAGATGTTAGCTACTTGCATGAATGAACAAGGAGTGGAGGCTACCATATATGCTCCGCTGCCAGAAAGAGATGTATGCCAGGTCAGCAAGAAAAAGCGCATTGGCCGAGAATTTAAGATGACAACAGAGCTTGGTGGCTATGACATGGATGGAGTCATGTTGGATCTGGGATCCGACGTGAATATTTTGCCGAAGAAATCTTGGGAGGTGATGGGTAAACTTAAGTTCTCTGGTCGCCCATCCAGCTTCGATTGGCCAATCAATACAAGATCTACCCAATAGGTTGTCTGGAGCAAGTGGAAGTAAACATAGGAGTGAAAACAAAGGCCGAATTTGAGGTCATAGAGATTATGGATGAATTTGATCCCTATCCTGCATTACTGGGTATTGACAGGGCCTTTGACAATAATGTAGTGTTAAACTTGAAGAAGAGGCAAATGCCCTTTGAAACAAACACCCTGTGTGTGGTCGCGCCACTAGATCCATTTGAGGGCGACCGATACAATGAGCCCATGGATGAGGATGCGCGGAGCTCAGTCATTGAAAACATTTACAAAATCATAAGGCATAGGGAGGACTACGTCAACCCCACCACAAATAGAGAGTTAAACTAGAGGAGTGTCAAGTCTTATGACACAGATTCTGAGGATGCTATGGATCGGTGGCAGAACAAGCTATACGAAGTGTCAACAAGGAGATGCGTGCATATCTCTGTAGAGGAGCGCGAGGAAGAATTTGGATCATACTGGTACGATGGATTGGAACCGGTGGACACACTCATCGCGTTTTCGAGCCTCAGCGACCTTGCGCACTAGACACAATACTTATAGGAGTCCTTGCACAATGGTGGGCTGTGCACTGCCAACCTTACCGAGAATGGGTGACTGTGGAAGCAGATATGCACGAACGATTCAAAATTAGGGAAACTGTACCTCAACACATGTATCTTTGCGTAAGAGGATGGTTAGCCAAGAAACGACACGGGGCGCACAATAAATATTTAAAGCTACGATGTGCTCGCCCACACTCGCCTTCTATACCTCCAGTCCCAAAGTTTTTTTCTGACCTAACATGGAAACCGCCTACACCTACCATAGAGACTTCTGCCAAATTCATAAACCCTGAAGAATCATTCAGAGAGCCAATCGCTTTTCCCCAACCTCATAGAGCAAGCAGACGAGATAGATATAAGTATTGATCAACTCCTTCATCAATGGATGCTGCAAGAACTGGACTGGGTTGTGGCTGAGCCCCCGAAGCAGAAGCTGATCGAAGGAGCAAGTATGGGGCTATGTTGCGACCCACTAGGGGCTGCTACAATCATATAACCAAAAAGGGCAAATCAAATTGGGGTGCGTAGAAAACATGCGCGACTCCCCCAACAAATAAGACTCGCGTATGTCCACACTATTGTGACTAAGTACAAGCTACTAGCGACAACAAATTTCAGCCAACTCCGACTGAGGTCAGCATGTCATATTAATTAGTATAACAGGTATTTCCAGGCATCTTTGGTAATAGAGCATTCGACATATCACTAACATGAGGACGATTGACCCGATTCCACAAATGCAACGATGAAATCCACCACTTAGTGGGAAGTTCGACGTTTCAGGCCTACTAGCCAATCGTCATCCAGTTTCATTCACACAAGCAGATAGGATAGTTGGATAGTCTTTCCGCGTCCCAAGAGTATTTACTCATGATCGACCCTATAACACCAGTACAAGGTCCGGGCTCTAACTGCCAATTCACGCGAGTCTCAGAGGGATTTCCTGGCGGATCAACTCATCGAAAGGGAAAGGTAATCTACTTTCAGTAGATTCCACAAGATATGGGTATGAAGTTTGTTATGACACCTCATTTAGCAAGTCATATCCTCAGGACGACGAATCTGCATTGGGATCTCTCCGGTTCCAACACTCCGCTGTCTTCTTCTAAGTACTCTTTACTCCGTGACCCGTCACCCCCACCGAACTCTTTTGATTGACCCCCTTCCCCCGCCGCCTCCACGATATAAATACTTGATCTCCTATGAACTCTTTGGAGAAATTCACCACGTCCCGTTCCTATTGTCTCTTGCCCGTCACCCAGAGTTCCAACTTCCCCCCATTCATTTATATCAGTTCATGTTCCGCTCATTCATCTCTCATATCATGGACCAGTTCCACAAACATTCCGAGACGTGTGCTTCCCCCTTGACCAATCCCCTACCGTTCTCACAATCTGGTTCTCCCGCATCTTAACGATGTATCAACAACTGCTAGGCAGAACCTCTAATCTCTTTAATTGCCAGCTTCCCCACTGTTAAGTGTTGCCATGCATCGTCCCCTTTGTTGATAGGGAGGTTCCCTACATCCAACGACCGCCATGCATCATCCCCTTTGCTCATAGGGAGGGACCCTACTCATTGGTTCGCCCAGTGCCCTCCCCTCATCCACCATCATCGACCCTCCACTAGGAGCGGCGAGGCTGGGCCAAGTTCATCCATTCTATCCCGTTGCTACTAACCCTCCTCCCCCATCTCGTCATCGATCCTCAACACCCTAGGATTAGAGCAACCGACACGTTCTGTGTTAGTTTTGTAGCTTGGTAGGTGTCTCAGCATGGGCCTAAGTGTCCTAGGCATGTTGATGGACACATTAAATACCCAGATCAACTTTATTTATTTTATCTTCAGTTTTAACTTAGGAAAAATTAAAAAGTCACTTAAATGACCTTTTTCTCAGATTTTTGAAAAAGTAACTTTTCAGTAATTAATAATTCACAAAAGTGTATTTCTTGAGACTTCTTGAAGTCTCTTGAAAAAGTGAATTAGAGAGATAAATAGAGGGTGCTTGGGAAAGAGAAGGAGAGGGCAAGCAACTGAGGAAGAGGGCGAGCCTTGGGCTAGACTTGGGCAGCTAGTGGAGGCCGAAGCCATACTGGGCAACAAAGAGAGGTCGAACTCAGGCCACATACAACAGATTTCAGGAGGCTATTTTTTCAAGGCCGAACAAGTTGGGTCGAAAAAGCTGGGCCGAAAAAGCAAGCCGAGTTTGCTGGGTTGTTTTTTTGCCGAGTGAGGAAACTTGCTGAGGAAATTTCTGTAAGAAATTTCTGATTTTCTGTTGCTGTAAATTCTCTTGAAAGCCCATAATAGAAGCTTCTCTTTACTGGTTTTCCCCACACTGGGGTTTCTAGGGTATTTTTGGTGTTGTTCATTTTGTGTTTGGTTTTATGTATGTGCTTCTACTGTTATTTTGGTTAAATAACTCAACTGTAATATTTATGCATAATTTTTTGAGTTTATATCAGCATTGATTAAATTCTGGTTAAATAAAATTATTGGCACAATATTCTGGTTGCTGAGTTATAGGAAATTTAACATGGTATTAGAGCTCAGCCTCTTAGTACAGAAGGAGCCAAGATACTTTGCTGTGCAGACCAGGGAGTTAATCGACAAAGGAGGACGTGTGCCCAGAAGTGTGTGGGAAACGGAGTAACAAACTCAAATGGCCAGTGCAGGCTTAAGGTTTGAGGACAGGCTGGATGGTGCCTCAATTTTCTGTCCTTGGAGGGAGCATATTGGCTTGGTACCGGAGGAGAATGGATTGTTGGAAATTTCTGAAGGCAAAGTGGCAGCCCCTATTGATCCGGTACAACTAACAACTCGCAACAAGAAAGATGTCAAGGCCAGGAGGATAATTGTGGATGGAGTCAAGGACCACATTATTCCTCATTTGTCTAGCAAGAAGACAACGAAGGAGATGTGGGAAGCCCTAGTGAAGCTGTACCAGTCTGACAACTAGAGTAGGAAGATGCTACTCAGAGAGAAGCTGAGAAGCACGAAGATGGTCAAGGGAGAGTCGATGGTCACTTACCTCACATAGTTCACTCAAATCAAAGATGAACTAGCAGCTGCGAGAGAGGCAGTGGACAAGACTGAGTTGGCGAGGATAGCCTTGAATGGCTTCACCAAGTAGTGGGAAGTATTTGTCTGTGGAGTGGTGGCTCAGGAAAAGCTCCCTGATTGGGAGAAATTATGGGATGACTTCACCCAGGAGGAGCTGAGATTTGATGCCACTCAGGCTAGCTAGCCAAAGAGTGAAGAGGAAGAGAATGTGGCTCTTCATGTGAAGAAGGGCGGTGGAGCGGGAGGTTCCAGAGACGTGGACAAAGTGAAATGCTTTGCATGTCACAAGACTGGCCACTTTGCCAGTCAATGTCCCAAGAAGAAGAATAAGAAGAAGAAGAAGGAGATAGAGGTTGCAGCCACAACATCCTACTGAGATGGATGCGTTTGCAGAGAAATTCGAGGATGAATTTTCTCTGGTCGCTTCTCTTTCGAGCATCAATGTTGTAGAGTTGGAGGACAATGGAGTATGGTTCGTGGACAATGGATCATCTCGCCATATGACGGGAATGAGGTCAGTGTTCCTTAGCGATTTAGAGACGGGCTTGGACTCGCATGTGGGTACTGGGGCCGACACCATGCATGCAGTGAAGGGGGTAGGATGCGTTCGATTCCAACTAGAGTCAGGTGGTTCTCTGGAGGTGGCTGGGGTGATGTATGTTTTAGAGCTGAAGGTCAGTTTGCTCTCCATGGCAGCGCTAGAGGACATGGGGTTTGCAATGATGTTTGAGGATGGACAGGTGCTCATACGTGTAGAGGGAGCAAATGCCCAAGATGCAACAATGAGGCTTGGCACCAGAGAGGGTATGATGTACAGGGTGTTGGGACAACCTGTAGTGGGGCCCAAGGGGATCTTGGATCAGAGATCAGTGTCAGTGGCAGAGTCTTGTGGACGAGTGGCTTCATCCAAGACTGCCAAATCTGTCAGCTGGTATGACTTGACATCGATGGAGGAGTCGAGCAAGACATCAGATCATAGTGCAATAGAGGTAGTTGGGATGTCTTTCTGTTCAGAGGGAGCAACAACAGACTTGATGGGATCAAAGATTGATCCAGTTGGAGACACCTCCCTCTCTAAGAGGGAGTGTTAGTTTTGTAGCTCAGTAGGTGTCTCAGCATGTGTCTAAGTGTCCTAGGCATGCTGATGGACACATTAAATACCCAGATCAACTTTATTTATTTTATCCTAAGTTTTAACATAGGAAAAATTAAAGTCACTTAAATGACTTTTTTCTCAGATTTATGAAAAAGTCACTTTTCATAAATTAATAATTCACAAAAGTGAATTTTTGGAGGCTTCTAGAAGTCTCTTGAAAAAGTGAATTAGAGAGATAAATAGAAGGGTTGAGGGTGAGAGGGACACACATTCTCATTTGTGAGAAGAGGAGGAGGTTGCTTGGGCAAGAGAAGGAGAGGGCAAGCAGTTGAGGAAGAGGGCGAGTTTTGGGCTAGACATGGGCAGCTAGTGGAGGCTGAACCAGGGCCATACTAGGCAGTAGAGAGAGGCCGAACTTAGGCCACATACAATAGATTTTACGAGGTTGTTTTTCAGGGCCGAAAAAGCTGGACCGAAAAAGCAAGACTGAAAAAGCTGGACCGAAAAAACGGTGCCAAAAATGCAGAAAAAGTTGGGCCGAAAAAGCAGGTCGAGTTTGCTGCGCTGTTTTTTTTTCAAGTGAGGAAACTTGCTGAGGAAATTTTTGTAAGAAATTTCTGATTTTTTGCTGCTGTAAATTCTCTTGAAATCCCATAATAGAAGCCCCTCTTTGCCAGTTTTCCCCACACTGGGGTTTCCAGGGTATTTTTGGTGTTGTCCATTTTATGTGTTTTGTTTATTGTATGTGCTTCTACTGCTATTTTGGTTAAATAACTCAATTGTAATATTTATGCATAATTTTCCGAGTTTATATCAACATTGATTAAATTCTGGTTAGATAAAATTATTGGAATAATATTCTGGTTGCTGAGTTATAGGAAATTTAATATTCTGTTCGGTTTGCTCACCCCAGAACCCAAAGACAAGTAGAGAATAATGCCTCTCTCTTGAGGAATTCTCACTTCTCTTTATCAGTTGGTGTTGGACGGGGAACTTTAAACAGATCTCTCATTCACCTCCACCGACACCAGCGAAGGTTCCAGGCCGAGCAATTGGCCGTAATCACAACTTGCTTTAAAGAAAGATGAGAGGCTCTTACTCAAACTCTCCGTCTTCAGAACTTGTAGTAGTTAGTTCGAGGACGAGCCGAATAATAGTGGTGGGGGCTGTTGGCATCCAAAGTTTTGGGTTCAGTTTTGTGCACGCCTAACGAAATGCACGAGGAATGACAAAGAGGGCACGTCGGACCAAGTTTTTTTAGTTGCGCGCCAAGCTTAAAGACTACCAAGTGCGCGTTGGTCTGAGTTTTGTTAGTTGCATCGGAAACCAAGAAGATGCATGTCGGAATCAAGAAAGGAATCATCGGGAAATCTTCCTCAATGATCATTGTCAGCAGCATACGAGGACGTGGGACGGTCAGAGGACGAGTACTGGGAGACATTAGAAGTGTGCGAGGCAGTTTTGTCTAGCAAATGAGTGGACTAGAGCAGAAAGAGACAACAGTCCCTAGCAGAGAAAGCTATAAAAGGAAGCAGTAATATCAAAAATAGGGATGGCTGATTAGCTAGTTAGATACTGAGGAAAAGAGAGTCATTGAGTGTTGAGCTCACTCTAAGCCTGATGTAATATTGTAATTCTTTGAATATATTCCAGTGTCTGTTATATGTCTAAGTTTTGAGCAAGGGCACATTGCGCAGTATGTTGTAATTCTGAGGATTTATATAGAGAAGATATGGAGTTCTATGGCTGTCATGTGTATTTGTCCTGCGCAATGTATACCTTTGTTGTGATGGAATAGCTCCAAAAATAAAGATGCGACAGTTCTGATCCATTCTCTATCTATCATGTATGAGTTGAACATGTGTGTGTATTGTTTTAATTCTTAGTTCTAATAGTTTGTCAGATATGAGCTGCATGGATGCCAATCCTAGTGATTTTTCATGTGTTTGGCCTTCATCCCTGTCACAAGACCTTATGGTCTCTGTGATCCTCTTTGCATCTTGGGTGAGACCTTCCTCGGCCTTGGCCGAGGATTGATATGCCAATGCTCTGGGGTTTTTGTTGGACATCTTTGGATGAACCCTGGGTCTAAACTCCTCAGCGTTAAGAAGGATGCGTGCAAGCGTGGATCAAAATGCCCAACATGCTCTTGCTTCCAACAATGGTGACCCGAACAACATCCAACAAATGATCTATAGAGTGTAGGTATACCTTTAGGAAACCATTAGGGGCTTGCGAAATGACTAGAATGTTTGCCGTAGTTGTTATTGTTTGTGTTACCCCACCATGCTTAGGGGTAACTGGAAGAGATCATGTCTCATGGCCCACATTGAAGACATTGATTCCGTTGATGATGATTATCAACATATCCACCTATGGCGGCCCAACAACCCCCCTCAAATTGCCTCTTCTACTTTGGATCAACCAAGCTCATCACATCCAATCAACACAATGTTTGGGAGATGGTCAGCCACCATAACCATGAGGTATGTTAATCCTTTTTTCATATAGAATGTTGTGCTTAATGTACTACGCACATGAATGAGGATCATTGGTTGATGTTGGATAATCGATCATAAGATGAAGAAGTTATGTTTGTTTCCTTGTTTCACCTTGGTGGCCAACATTTGTACCCTAGTCCCATGTTGTCACCCCCAAGGAAAAGGGGTACTACTGGGGGGCCCTCACAAGGGTAAGCTTTCTTTTCCTTGCCATACTTAACACTTACCATCCTTGAGCTTGTCACAGTGTACTAAACTTTGGTAATGGGTGATGGTTCATTCTCTCATGAGAAGAGGGGCTAAAGGCCTAGAGGTTGATTGCAACGGCTAGTAAAAGAATAATAAAGAAAGAATAATGCTAAAGAAAGAAAGGGATAATAGCAAGGACTCTCAAAAGCTAGTCCATACTTGAGCTCAGCCCTTTCTGCTTTCACCCTAGTGCCAAAGCAGTGATGCTATAGCTTGAAACCTTATAAAGGGGACTTGCAAATATGATAAAAGGACAATAAAAAGGTAAATTAAGGGGTTGTAAAAATGTAGTGCTTAGGAAGTGGTAACTCAAGAGCAAAGGCAGCCTCCACAAAGGTGCTCATATAAATGGACTAAATGACACCATAAGCCATGAAGTAAGCCCAACACATACCACTATCACACTTACTCTTGAAGGGTTCTTTTCTTTCCTACTTCCCTCAGGACATATCCCTCTACTTGGCTCTTTTCTTTTCTGTTTTGGTTGGCACGCCTAATAGGGTCTGATGATTGTCGTCCCATATTCAAACTTGCCAACTTACATAAAGTCTTGAGCTAATGTGAAATTTGAAGGGGATACTTGATGTGAACTGTTTATGTGGCTTCTATCTTAAGTGACAACTTACTTTGTATGAATAAAGGGCTTTTATACCTTGTGAACATTGGCTTTACTTGATTTCATGGTTTGATTTGATTTGGATTCCCTTGACATGGTGGTCTTTGAAGGATGTCCCATGCTTTAACCCAAGACATTGTGCCTTATTGCAAGCTATGGAATGTGTGATGAAGAGAGTTGAGTCATTGGATGGCTTGACACTCTTAGATGCAGGTTCTCACATCTTCTGGACCTTGGACGATGGACAGATGGGCTTGTTTTTTCTAGATATGGTCATGGTGGCATAGAGATGGGCAGAAATCCCACACCTTGGGCACTGCACCCCATTGAATTTCATGCATTAGATAGAGGACGTTTCACTGGTAGATGGTTGGATGACATACACCCTCCTACACCTTGGATGCGATCCTTTACCCCTTGGACACTAGGCCTTTATATGATGACGTCATGCTAGGGTTTTGTTGGAGATGTTGGGGTTTGCTACCATTTGAACACCACATGATGTGACAGGGAACTTGATGATGGTCTTCACCTTGCTTACACTTCTTGATTATGACACGTGGCCTTTGGAGGCCTTCTCCACACTCTTGAGGGCTTGACGTTACCACACATATGACCATATCATGTATTATTTTCATGTTTTAGCATTGTCGAGGCTATTTTGAGGGGTTGGCCCCACTTCTAGCATGGATTGTTGACATTTTACTCAAATTATGTGGACAAATGTGTTTGGTTACCTCATATAAATAGAGGGAGCACTTATTTCATTTTTTATCATCACAACTCCTCACATTTGTGAGAGAGCACTCTAGAAAAAGTTCGCTCTCTCTTTTCTTGCTCTTGGATCTAGTGCGCACCACTTGGAGGAAGATTTTTCTGGATGTTTCTCTCTTGTTTATGATTGGATGGTGAATTAGAGTTTCCTCATGCATGCACTTAGCTTAGTAAGTCTTCTTTGTTCAAGTTTTATTGCTTGTGTGTGTGTATCTTGGTATATGCTCTTTTAGAGGCTTAATTGTTGCATGTCATCTTGTACTTGAAACCCTAGGAAGGATTAAGAGGCTTTATCTGCCTCCTTACTTTCATTTGTCATCAATTGCTGAAGCATCAAGGTTTAGTGCTAAGGCTTAAGAGGCTTTATACCCTAGTGTTTAATCTTGTTAATGGAATCTTGTTGCTAGAGGTTAGAGGAGAAAACAACACCTAGAGTTTATGAGGCTATATGCCCTAGGGTTTGTTTTCTAAGAAGTTAGATTAAGGTTTATGATGCTATATGCCCTAATTGACCTTCATCTCTCTTGCACCTAGCAATTCCATGGTGTGGTGCTTGACTCCATTGCCCAAGAAAAGGAAAATGGCACTAGTCTAATTGATTGCAAGTGATGGTTAAAACCCTAGTTAGATTTAAAACCTTCTCTCTCTTAAAGTTGGTTTATGACATCATATGCAAGTTAATTCTACCCTAACGTTTTGCAAAATCACTTGTTTACTTGCTGCTGTCATAAATTGTTTGCTACAACCATTAGGGCTGCAGATTTTTTATGCAAATTCACTTAAGATTTGGCAAAATTTACCCAGAAAATTGTTTTAGTAATTGGATATTATTGCCCATGTTTTGAGCTAAATTTAGAGAGTCAATTGCTAATTTTCTGGGTTGTATTTCTTGTTGCTGTTATAAATCTTTCATTGTTGATATAAACTGGTCGACTGCTGCAAATTTACAACAACAATAGGGTTTACTTGTCACCTAGTGTCTAGAGGTGATTATTATGCCTATATAACTTGGTAATTGATGATATTATGCATTGAAGTGTTTATTGTCTCGTATAGGTTGCCCAATTACCTTGTTCCAACCAATTTGATCCTTCATCTTTCCCTAGACCTAGCTTGACCATATAAGTGACCAAGATAGGGGGCTATAGGCTTGGCTAATCTTGCTATTTGATGCCTTGAAGTCATTAGGGAAGTCTCCCTTGTGTTGGATCTTTCTCCTTCACTAAAATGAGGGAAATATCTGCTTAGGTGATAGTGGTGGATATTTTTGATTGTTACATTAGATTTGGGATCTTGTGGAGGGCTTTGCACGAGTACAAATCTTGTGAGAACAGTTTTTATGCCAAAATCTCCTTGGTGTGCATCAGAAATCAATCACGTGGATGCCCTAGTTGACAAACTTTATTCTCTTTGTCACTTTCAGGTCTACAATGGCTATGGGTGAGGTTTGGGTGAAATCTCGAAGAGTCATAGATCCACCCTGCGGTGGTTGTTCATAGGTCCCACTTTTGTCTCCGCTGCTTCCCTAAACCCATGAGGACGGATGGCCAATACTATTATAATGATGAGTAGGACGGGAGCCACTTTCAGGAGATAGGTAGGGACCATAATGCCTTGTGTTGGTTCCACGATCTTATTCTATAGGCCGACTTTCTTTAGGAGTAACCTGAATTGATGGCAGTGATCAAAGAAATAATATGATATGCTCATCTCCAGGATCTTATATAGCCRGACCATCCCATCGGAAGTAATGCACAACAAGCAAGGATCAAGCTCTACTAAATAACCTCTCAAGCTTGTGAAAATGAGGATTTTCATGCCTTTCTTYGGTATTTATAGGCTTCTTGTTAACATCCCTCCTGGTGAGACTAGGGGCATTGATTGAGAAATCTAGAGGTGGGGCTTCTCAATATCCAGATTTAGCAGTTAGATAAGAGAAGTAACCCTAATGTATCTAYTAGTTCTAAYACCTTGACTAGGAAGCTGCATAGAAGATTGGATAGCTAGATATAGATATCTATTGTAGTTTAAATAATAGTCAGCCATGCACTGGATCCTATGCAATACGATCACAATATGGAAAGTTGAGCACCAAACTGAGCTAGGATGACCTAGTGCAGAACTGTTTTCTTTGCATGAATATGATTTGATAACATTAAACACAGTGATGAGAATCCTTCCAATGTGTCCCCAACATGTTTGCCACATATATGGGCTCTGCACCTCACAACTACAAAGAAGAGGTGTCACGAAAGTTTGGAAGAGGTAAAAGAAGATTAACATGTGAAAGAAGCTTACATACCTCACCTTGGAAAGTCCAATATAGCAGTATTAAATGAATACACAATTGATATCTTGCCTAATCAACAAGCTTCAAAAGAATGGATATAATGCATGTGTTATATGCTACACTGTTAGTAGCTATTTGCATGACCTGGTGTCATATATGTCATAGAAGAATTGTACCTGACTAAGCTTATACACGTTAATCCCCTTATGGACTCTTATCTAATCCTTTTGTTCTACTTATAAACATGAGTAAAATTTCAAAATCTTTTACTATGGTCTTCAGGATGAATTATATTTTTCCAACTCACATGTGTCATTGTTCAATGCCTTTTATGGTTAATTGCATCTTATATATTCTTTCTGTAAATGCTTTTAGAGAAATTAGAAACATTGCCAGTAAATATTTCATCTTCTTTTAATCTCATATTGTTAAAGCAAAAACAAGGAACAAAAGAACAAAACAGGAAAACGTAGGTCTAACTTTATTCTTTCACACTGACATTGTTGAGTTTCTTATTTGTGGATTGCTTGAGCTTCTTTAAACCTGTAGTGTGTTTTAACATGTTGGTGTGCAAGAGGTGGGTATTTGCACACAATGTTTCTGGCATTATTATGCCCTTCAATCTGATAATGTTTTAATGCAGACACCAAATAGCCCTCAGTTGGAGTCAGCGATGAGAAATTTTGAAGTTGATGCTTTCAAGTTGATGGAGCTCATTGGGCCTGAGAAAGTAGACCCGGCTGATGTGAAATTAATAAAGGAGAAGCTTTTTGGTTATACCACATTTTGGGTTACTGGTCAAGAACCTTTCGGGGATCTTGGTGAAGGAGTTCTGTTTCTTGGAAATTTAAGAGGCAACAGGGAAGCAGTTTTTTCGAAGCTTCAAAGACAATTAAGGGAAGTTGCTGGTACCAAATACAATCTTTTCATGGTAGAAGAGCCCAATTCAGAGGGTTCAGATCCTCGTGGTGGTCCTCGAGTTAGTTTTGGGTTGCTAAGAAAGGAAGTTTCAGAGCCAAGACCTACAACTTTATGGCAGTATGTTATTGCTGTCATACTGTTTGTTCTTACTGCAGGTTCATGTCTTGAGTTAGGGGTGGCTACTCAGGTATGCAGTATCCTTTCAATTTACTTTTATATCACCACGTATTTCTAATTCCTATTGCTGTAAGATGAAATTACTGGGTTTTGGGGAAAATGTTGAATTTTCATGTTTTATAAAATTTCAGAAAATTCTAAACAGTTATCACTTGTTTCCAGTTACCCAGACTCCCCCCAGAGGTTGTTCAATATTTCACAAATCCTGAAGCCACGGAGCCACCTGACTTGCAGCTGCTGGTTCCATATGTGGAGTCCGCATTACCACTCGCTTATGGTGTACTTGGAGTTCAGCTATTTCATGTATCTCTTTCTAATTTGCTTATACTCTGAGGATTATGTTAGCATTCTCAGCAATATGGTTGTTCTGTTTGCTTCTTTTTCTCTATTCCTCTGCATTGAGCTTTTGGATGACAGTTCATCTTATTTTAAATTCAAAGATTTTCACCATTTTCTTTTTTACATTATAAAAGTTTGTTTGAAAGCTCAGCAATGGCCTTAATGCTTTTCATTTTTCTAAAGTTATACTGAACACTTGAATTATTGTAAACATCTGATTGTGCATAAGCCTAGTAGCCTGTTGGCACATTAATGTGTAGATTCTATGTCTCTCATGAGATTTTAACCCTTACCAACCTGAAGAAATGTTTACTTTTCCCTCTTCAACTAATCACATAGGCTACCGGGGTTCCAGTTCATTTTGTAAGTCGAGGTCTCTTTCTTTTCATATTATATGAAGCGCTGTCCATATTCACACATTTCTGTGTGCATTTAAATTCTATATGCTGTTGCTTGCCTATGTCTAATGGAGAACTTATGTTGTTCTCATCTTTAGATCTATTCTATTTTCATCTTATCCATAAATTATACAAATATCTATAAGCATTTTGAGAATTAGGATTGAATTGTCCATTGGGTCTGTTGACCACCTATTTCGACTCAACGTCATGTGTCATGAAGCTTTGTACCTGATGGTACAACATATTTTGAAGATTTATGGCTCAGCAGGGCAAATTTTGCCCCCAACACGTCCTTCTATGTAATTGGAATGTCCACTCCCCTGCGTGGGATAATAATGTAATAGGTCAGCATGAGTCATATTTTAGGTTAGTTTCCTAGGACTTTATCATTAGGGAAGTCCTTTCATCAAGTGTTTTTTTTCCTCAGGTAATTAATCTGGCCTAACAAGCCATTTTAATTATTCTTGAGTTTTTCACTCACAATAATCCTCCAAAGTGGTGAAAGACGTTCTAATGATCGAGCCCAAGGGGTGACTAAGGTCTAGGAATGTTGTAAATGACCATGCTGGACATCTTCTAGAGTTTTGCGGAATTCCGTTAAGTTTTGATAGTTTTTTTTAATTTATTAAAATTCTCCATTTAATGAAAATTTTAATTATTTTTGAGGTAAAATGTAAAAATTTGGTCCTTGGGGATTTTGATAGGGGTGTGAGTACTCAAAACAAATGGCAGAGGACTCCTTACACCCTTGGACAAAATTTCAACTCAATTGGACACGTTTTGCTAGGTCATTGTCCATGAGGAGTCGAAGTCAGTCAAAAGTCAGGATTTAATTGGCTAAGGTAAAAAGCCAAAAATTGTAAAAGGTGATTGAAGACATGAGAGAGAGTGGGAAAGTTTTCCTAACCTTTTTCCTAATTTGGAAAAACAATTTTCCACTTAAAGAAACCCCCCTCGCTAAGCCAACAACTAGAAATGATGTTTCCCTAGGAGAGGTGTGCCCCCCTTGCTCATCTACTTGGTCAAACATGAAAATTAAAGTGAGATGACTAGCTAAACCCTAAGTGCGCCCTCTTTAGACCCTAACTTCATGTTTGGGTGAGTGAAAAGGTGTTTTCCCCCTTCCCCTCTCAACCCTCAAACCCTAATCTTGTCCAAAACCTTAAAAGTGCGCCCTCCTTGACTTTGCTCTCTCTCCCTTGATGAATGCCACTTGGAGCTCATCCAAGAGGGGTCTTTCCTCTCTCCCAAGTATAAAAGAATGCCTACCCCTCCTCATTTCTCCATCTATTCTTAGAGCAAGTTTATGATGCCCAAATCTCTCCCACTCCTCTCTCTCTCTTTCTCTCATTCTTTCTTGTAAATCTCGTTGCAAGTATTTGCAACAACATTTTTCTCATTAATAGAAAAACTTTGGAGGATATCTATGGTGCATTAGGAGTCTTCTTGATGCTGTGCTTAATGCTTTCATGAGGTGATATTTTTGCTTTGTTCTTGTGTTTTTCTTGCTACATTGTCTAGATTAGGAGATCTTTGCTTGGGGAAATTGATAGTAGTATTACTATTTCTTTTATGGGTTTATTTTAAAGGATTTGGAAAGTATTTTACAAATTCTCTTTGATATACTCACCTCCTCATTTGGTTTTGTAGCAAGTTTTCACTCATTTGCAGGTCACCAAAGGGGTTGAAGAAACAGATTTCAGATCTGAAAATTTGCCTATTCAACCAACATAGGCCTCCAATAATTTTCTGTTTCCACTTCTATCTTTCCGAATTGATTTGTAGCAATTTTCTGTTCTGAACTAGTCATAAAAAATCATATTTTACATTAAGATTTTTATGTTAAAAATTTCTGTTTTACCTACTAATATAAATTAATGAGTTTTTGAGTGTTTTGTAGCATTTCCAACAAGCATTTGCTTAGTGTTTTTTGCAGATTTTCACCAGCACAAGGGGAAGTGCTGTCCATTTTGGGCCTCAAAACACTCCAAGGAAACCTCCAAAGGGTTGGGTATCAAACCCCCTTCTTTCTCCTCTCTTCTAAGCATTGTAAGCAGCCCAAGAGAGTCTCTTGGGCTTGCATTCTTTTCCATAAAGTCAAATTTCTGTTTGTAAATTATTTTTGTGCCCACATCTTGCATTGTGCTTGGCTTTGCCAACCTTGCAATATTGTGAGGCTATGATCTTTATTTTCTTTGGAAGTAATCTGAATTGTGCCCCGCCTGTACCCCATATTTCTTTCCCTTGCCACTTTGGATTTGGGAAAGAAAGAAAGGGAAAGGGATTGTGAGGCTAGTTTAATTAGACACTCAATCCTTTCATTCTTTCAATCACCAAAATAGGGTGACTTGGGAGGCTACTTAAGGTTGAAGTCGGGGACGTCTTCACGACACTACACGTCCCTCTTGTTGAACGCCCAAGCATTCTGGATTTGACCTAAGGAGCTAGGGAAGGACCTTGTTTGTCCTTCTTTTTGAGCGCCCAACATTTCCTTTTGATTGAAGGGGTAGGGATTTGGGGTAGTCACTTACTCCAGGCTTGCATCTCTCACACCTTAACTCCCCCTAATTCAAGAGAGACTTAAAATTGATTAAATTTTACCTACACATTACATTCACTACATTTGCACTTTCATTTTCAATTATATTTCTTTTCAAGTTGTGCATCTTTACTTTCAAAGCAATTTACTTTTCAAGTTGTGCATCTTTACTTTCAAAAGCAATTTACTGTTCAAGTTGTGCAACCTTACTTTCAAAGCAATTTACTTTTCAAGTTGTTAATTTTCCAAGCATTTTTGATTTCATGCTATCTCTTTCATTGTGAATATCTATATGAGTTGATGTATCATTGTTTATTGTGTTGAAAATATTCTTTCATTTTGGATTAGTTGTTTAAAGTTAACTCATTTTATTGTTTAATCTATTGTGTAGATATTTCATGTTGTATTTCATTCTGTAGATTATCTTGTAATTGTGTAATTGAACTTTGGGTATATTTTAGGAACTGGTCTGTTTATTGTATCTTAAAAAATGGATTTGCTTGTCATTTGAAAAGTTGCATTTTGCATTGCTTGTCATTGGGTTGGGCATTCTTAAAAAAACAAATTAACTCCTAGAGCATAATTCAACCTTAACATAGTTAAATAGGGTCTACCCCCCTTGGCTTCCGTAGGAGTGACCCAAACCGGAAGAAGTCCATATCGAGGTGACAGTGGGTTTGGACTTAGGATTGTGCCTCCAAGGACACACCAAGTGGGTTGGAGAGTTGTCCACGTTAGTAGGTGTGTATAAGGATGACACCATGGTCTAGCTTGGGTGGTTAAGAGGAGAAGTTGTTATCCTCCCCACTTAGGTTTAAATCCCTTCTTGTGACATGTTTGTCCCTGGTGGGTGGATTGGTGTTGGCAAGATATCAACAATCTCACTCTCACTTAAGTGCTTGAGGGTGGGACGAGATGTTTCCAACATTTTAAGCTCAAGGGGTTAGCTCAATTAGTTGTCACCAATGTTGATAAGTAATTGGCTAGTTATGTGCTAGCAGGGGCCTGGTTTGTATTCTCCTATGTATGTGAGTGCACTAGTCTTTGCTGATGGGTTTGTTAGGGATCCCATCCACAAATATGGAGAAGAATCCCTTGGGGTTTTCTACGAGGCTTTACTTGCATAAAAAAAAATTAGGATGGAATTGCTTAATTAGGGTTTAGGGTTAGGCTGGTTAACTATTTTTATTCCTTTTTTTTTTGGAAAAATGATACTAATATTAATCATAATACGACTAATAAATATTAAATACAGCTATAAGGAGTGTTATTGATCCAATTAGTACATGAGATCAAAGTCCAAGATCGGTGCTAGTCAAAGGGAAACTTAAGAGGGATGCCATTGCCACCACACAACCCTCTTCTCACTTTAGATTGCCTCTCCTCCGGCACAAGGGGGTATCCCTAGATTAGGATTGTTATAACTAGGCAATGGGGGCTCAAGGTGAAATGAAGAGTAAGCTCTAGCAAAACATAAGTTGTAGCATAGTAAAATAAGTTGATGGAGGGCCAAGGTTAGTGCCTATCCAAATTGGGAAAATGAAGTCAATAAAGCAATCAAGGAGCGCTAAAAAGTAGATGTGCGAGGGACAGTGAAAGGTGCTGTTTTGGCATGCAAAATCTCACCTATGAATACATCATTATATTGCCAGAAAAGAGAGAATGTAGGCCCATACAAAGCTGCCCTACATATGAACATGCAAAGGCAACAAGGGGTGATCTTACTTCTTGTATGAAAACATCATGCAAGCCTTCAATGAAACAACATAACATCAATGCTCTAAACTTGAAGATAAAAACATCAAGACGATGGATAGGAAACATCTCAGCCAACCTTCCCTATACGACTAGCTGCCTTACTATGGAACCAGGTTAGGCCTGTGCTTCAGTTCACAGGTTCACTAACACAAATTTATAGCAAAATCCCACACATAAACCAACAACATATATATATATATATATATCAAATATGAACTGATGGAGTTTTACACAATAATTTCTCCAATTATGGTTTGTATTATAACCTATGCTTCTCATTAGCGTCACACACATATATACAAAAAGAGGGGGCATGCATATATATATATCCTAGTTTTTAAAACCGGACTGAGTCGTTATCAAACCGCCAAACTGGCCAAGTTGGTAGGTGACCGAATTGACTCGGCCTTCAACCCGACCCGGTGCTAAGTTGATAGGTGACCGAATCGACCCGACCTTCAACCCGACCTGGTGCTATGTTTGGTATCGAACCAACTGGATTGAATCTGGTTCGATATCAAACCTGTCGAACTGGCCGGTTTGAATCCGGTTTGATATCAAATCAGTCGATATCAAACATGAGGTTCTAGCTGGGATGAGCACAATGAAACTATTATAGCTGATAATGAGAGATTTGTTTGACACCGTTAGCCAGTTAGAACTATGAAGACCTTGTAGAGCTCATCCTCAATGAGAACGGGCTTACCATCGGGTAAGAAGGAAGAATATGAAATTTCAACTTTCTGGTCAAACCTGAAAATGAAATTTTAAATGGCTTATGAAATTTCAAATATCCTCCTCAAATGAGTTGGTATGGCAATTGTCTACTTTGAACATGACGAACAAAAGAATATCCAAGTCCAAGAACATTAATTTTCCATGTTGGCGACCACTGGAACCAAAGTCCATAATTAATCATCATAAAAACATAAAAAATTGCAGCAGCAGGAACCATTACAGGTGCAAGGTGTTGGTCATCTTTATCATTGTTAGATGGCCATTCCCATGCTTTGGTTGGCGGTTCGGGCTTGGGATCAATGAATTCCCAACCATCATTATTTTGCTGCTATTCTTCCAGAGGTTTCTTTGCTTCAAAAATCGCAAGGGCCAACATAAGAAACTTGTCATTCAATGGCTAGGAAAGGGTGCTACCTGGGCATTATGGTCTGTAGAGACCATTTAGAGCCTCCTTGATTATGTAATTTGTTGATGATATATATTGCACTCGTGCCATTTTGATATATACACCCTTACATGGTATATAGATAAGCAAACATTGCATATTTTGTCTTTAATGGTTTGGAATCATGGTTTGAAAGAATCAAAATAATTTTTTTCATTAAAATTTAATTATTTAATGTATTAATTTTTATTGAACCGAGTTATTGAAATCAAACTGGTCCGAGTCGATCCGGTTCCAGTTCGATGTCTGAGTTGATAGGTGACCGATTCGATGTCCGAGTTGATAGGTGACCGGTTTGATGTTCGGTTCCGGTTTTAAAAAACTATGATATATATATAACTTCTTCACACACACACTACTATATATATATTAAATCTGAACTGATAGAGTTTTACACAACAATTTATCCAAGTACGGTCTCTATTATAACTTATGCTTCTCATGAGCGCCACACATATATATACAAAAAGAGAGGGCCCGCCTGATCCAAGAATGGAGCTTTATAAAATCTATCGAAGAGCTTTATAAAATCTATTGGTCGTTGTATAGATTTGTTTTCAGAAAGATTATTAAAAAGTCTGATGGAATTTATCACCTGGAAAATCACAATAATTATTCAAATCGTTAATCTTTAGCCAATCATAAATGTCATTAACAATTCGACGGTTCGGGGTTCAGAGGTTTTGAATGTAAGAGGACAGAAATCTAAATTTCAAAAGCTCAAAGTTATACGTGTTCCAACATAGGCTCCATCTGGGGATTGTGGCTCCCTGTGAGGCGTGAAAGAACAATAGACCGAGTGCCTTTATTGGGTAAATGGAGTCATTATTGCTTTTTGAAAAACATTTTCTAGTTTTATTTAACAATTAATCATTCATAGAAAAATGAACTTAACCAGATCTCAAAAAACCTTCAAAACATACTTAATGATTGATCTCAAGTTAGGCTATTTAAATTTTCCTTTTCCTAAAATTGATTTTAGAATTGTTCAGGATAATCAAAATAACTTTAACTAAAATATCCATCTTCGACTGACTTTGTTTGCTACAAGGTTAAGCAGATGTAACAACTTATTTAGGGAATCCCTAGTTGGTTCAGGATGTAAATATCATCAGAAAGAGAATTAGATAATAGAGTATGATATATAGATATGTATGACAGCCTTACAAATATCATAGATATTGCTTGAACCATGTTAGGCCTGTGCTTCAGTTCACAGGTTCACTAACACAAATTTATAGCAAAATCCCACACATAAACCAACAACATATATATATATATATATATATATATATATATATATATATGAACTGATGGAGTTTTACACAATAATTTCTCCAATTATATTGTATTATAAGCTATGCTTCTCATTAGCGTCACACACATATATACAAAAAGAGGGGGCATGCATATATATATATATATATCCTAGTTTTTAAAACCGGACCGAGTCGTTATCAAACCGCCAAACTGGCCAAGTTGATAAGTGACCGAATCGACCCGGCCTTCAACCCGACCCGGTGCTATGTTTGGTATCGAACTAGCTGGATTGAATCTGGTTCGATATCAAACCTGTTGAATTGGCCGGTTTGAATCCGGTTTGATATCAAATTAGTCGATATCAAACATGAGGTTCTAGCTGGGATGAGCACAATGAAACTATTATAGCTGATAATGAGAGATTTATTTAACACCGTTAGCCAGTTAGAACTATGAAGACCTTGTAGAGCTCATCCTCAATGAGAACGGGCTTACCATCAGGTAAGAAGGAAGAATATGAAATTTCAACTTTCTGGTCCAACCTGAAAATGAAATTTTAAATGGCTTATGAAATTTCAAATATCCTCCTCAAATTAGTTGGTATGGCAATTGTCTACTTTGAACATGACGAACAAAAGAATATCCAAGTCCAAGAACATTAATTTTCCATGCTGGCGACCACTGGAACCAAAGTCCATAATTAATCATCATAAAAACATAAAAAATTGCAGCAGCAGGAACCATTACAGGTGCAAGGTGTTGGTCATCTTTATCATTGTTAGATGGCCATTCCCAGGCTTTGGTTGGCGGTTCGAGCTTGGGATCAATGAATTCCCAACCATCATTATTCTGCTTCTATTCTTCCAGAGGTTTCTTTGCTTCAGAAATCACAAGGGCCAACATAAGAAACTTGTCATTCAATGGCTAGGGAAGGGGGCTACCTGGGCATTATGGTCTGTAGAGACCATTTAGAGCCTCCTTGATTATGTAATTTGTTGATGATATGTATTGCACTCGTGCCATTTTGATATATACACCCTTACATGGTATATAGATAAGCAAACATTGCATATTTTGTCTTTAATGGTTTGGAATCATGGTTTGAAAGATTCAAAATAATTTTTTTCATTAAAATTTAATTATTTAATGTATTAATTTTTATTGGACTGAGTTATTGAAATCAAACTTGTCCGAGTCGATCCGGTTCCAGTTCGATGTCTGAGTTGATAGGTGACCGATTCGATGTCCGAGTTGATAGGTGATCGGTTTGATGTTCTGTTCCGGTTTTAAAAAACTATGATATATATATAACTTCTTCACACACACACTACTATATATATATTAAATCTGAACTGATAGAGTTTTACACAACAATTTATCCAAGTACGGTCTCTATTATAACCTATGCTTCTCATGAGTGCCACACATATATATACAAAAAGAGAGGGCCTGCTTGATCCAAGAATGGAGCTTTATAAAATCTATCGAAGAGCTTTATAAAATCTATTGGTTGTTGTATAGATTTGTTTTCAGAAAGATTATTAAAAAGTCTGATGGAATTTATCACCTGGAAAATCACAATAATTATTCAAATCGTTAATCTTTAGCCAATCATAAATGTCATTAACAATTCAACTGTTCGGGGTTCAGAGGTTTTGAATGTAAGAGGCCAGAAATCTAAATTTCAAAAGCTCAAAGTTATACGTGTTCCAACATAGGCTCCATCTGGGGATTGTGGCTCCCTATGAGGCGCGAAAGAACAATAGACCAAGTGCCTTTATTGGGTAAATGGAGTCATTGCTTTTTGAAAAACATTTTCTAGTTTTATTTAACAATTAATCATTCATAGAAAAATGAACTTAACCAGATCTCAAAAAACCTTCAAAACATACTTAATGATTGATCTCAAGTTAGGCTATTTAAATTTTCCTTTCTCTAAAATTGATTTTAGAATTGTTTAGGATAATCAAAATAACTTTAACTAAAATATCCGTCTTCGACCGACTTTGTTTGCTACAAGGTTAAGCAGATGTAACAACTTATTTAGGGAATCCCTAGTTGGTTCAGGATGTAAATATCATCAGAAAGAGAATTAGATAACAGAGTATGATATATAGATATGTATGACAGCCTTACAAATATCATAGATATTGCTTCACTGCCAGCGAGTTTGTTCAGTACCTCGGTGAAGTTATCTACTTCTCCCATTGAATTTCCTTTCACCACTTCAATTAACAAAATTGCGTTTTGCTGAGATGAGGGCAATCAATAAATGAATTTCCTTTCATCGTCTCCTTTGGACAAGATGGGGGCAATCAA
>ML840457.1:0-21281 GCA_009831015.1 Picea engelmannii | reverse complement strand
CCACTTCTTTACCACTAAGAAACTTTCGGCATTGAAAGGTTAAATGTCCAACCCTTTTGCACGAGCCTCATCAGCAATGGAGGAGGTTAGTCGGGCCAAGGCATGGAGACCCTATAAACTACCATAGGCATTATTTTCTCTATCACTTGAAACATGAGGCTCGATTTCCCCCTTCTCCTCCTACCACCACCACCACCACCACTTTCCTTGCATTTCCCCCTTTTCCTCCTCCTACCACCGCCACCACTTTCCTTTGCATTTCTCTATTCTCCTTGAAAATTTACGGAGGATAGGTTTATGAGTGTGGAAGGCTTAGGGATTCACGGAGGCGGGGGAGGGAAGGAGTGATCATTATTGATGGCAAGACCTTTGAGAGATGGGGTGCTAATTACGGGATTATTTGATAAAGAACAGGATGAATAACTTGAATTTTTAGGGGGAGAAGGATTAATGCTAGACTTATAATGAGTTAGGTGAGCTGGGTTAGAGGAGGGGTCGAGGTCATGGAACGGGTCATTAAACGGGGGAGAAGGATAATTGTGAGAGTTATTATCATTTAGGTGAGCTGGGGGTCGATGATCGATAGAATTAGGGTTATAGGATGGTGCGAGGATAGTGGGGGAAAGATCGTGGAGTAGGTCATTTGACGCGTAGGGGTAAGTTCCTCTTAGTTGCGTACAAGGATTGTCATGGGTGATGAGTTATTTAGGGTTTTAAGCCACGTGGAGTTTTAAATTTCGGTCATATTTAGGGTTACTGGTGGTTTGGAGGGGGTTTGTTACTAGATTGATGTTCTTTGCAAGTGACGGATCAAACAAAGGAACAGCACATAGCTGTGGAGGGTATGGGGGAGTGAGCACATGTATAGGAGTGGGTAAGATCGAGTTTGGGTCGAGCTGAATGGGAGTGATTAATAAAGGTTTGACGTAAGGTGGAGCAACAATGGATAGTGAGGAGGGCGAGAACGTGACATCAGGAGAAAGGGTAAGGTTGTGTGGGGGTTTCAATCAATGTGCAGGAGGTGTGGAACCACCCGAGGGAGAACAATGAGAGTTTTGAGAGAAAATATCAGTTTAAATAGATTAAGGAGAAAGACCAATGAGTGAAATAGAAGATGTTCCAGATTTGGGGTTCCAAAACGAGTAGTAGGATAACTTGGGTATCAGTGTGAAAATAGCTTAGAGAAATTACCAGTTTGAATAGTATTTGAAGGTTCAAAGGAGAGAAAAGATGTGCTATAGGATCAGTGATCTAAAATAAACCATAAATTTGTAGAGAATAGAGAACATAATTTCAGATGAAGCTTATAAAGTTTCAGAGATACGATACTTAGCAAAGAGAACATAATTTCAGATGGAGCTTATAAAATTTCAATGATAGGAGACTGAGCTCGGACCTGACGTAGTGGATCTCATCCCGTAAAATGGATTTGTTGGCTTTGGTGAAAATGTGAGTGAGATCGGGTCTTTGATTGTGCTTTTGGAGCCTAGTGAACGAAGGGAGAACATTGGAGTCACGACATCCCTTCACGAATGTAACGTAAAAAACATTTTTAGCTATTTCTTTTCTAATATTTTGGGCAGTTCTTTTCATTGAAGTTAACAATATGAGTATTTAGGTTTATATAATTATTTATAAAGTTAAATAAAAATTATATGTGAAGTTTTGAAACTTTAAGTTTTGAGTAGACACTCCACCCATCATAATTAATATGAAAAAATAATAAATTGTAAAATAATATTAAAGTATTTAAATATAGAATAATAAAAATTAGTTAATAAAATTTTAAATAAAAAATAAAAATAATTAAAAATAATTATTAAATAAATACAAATTAAGGATAGATACCATTTAACACATAGATGGGCAATACGTAAATTTGTAATGATAATAGTGGGGATGAAAACAAAGAACAATAAAAATATATATCAAAGATTTCAGTTGATATAATAACACATAATTCAATTAATATAATAATAGATTATTAAATTAAAGAGAATATTTAATAATAATTAAATAACAAGGTAAAAATTAGAAAAGGGGAGAAAGTCAAAAATGAGTAAAAATAATAATGAAAACTATTAATAATGTGTTAGAAGAAAATAAATAGAGAGTAAGATGACACAAAGTTAAGGGAAAGCGGAAAGGAGGGAAGATTAAGTGACAATAATAATGAAGTAATTAAAGAGAGATTAATAATATAATGGAGGTAAAGGTTTGAGGAATATGGGGGTGAGGGTTAAATTAAAAATTCATTGAAGAAGATTAGTCAAATAATAAAAATAATTAAAGGGTGGTATTTCAATAGAGGAAGGAGTAAAAAGTAAAAAAGTTTAAGAATGATAGAGTAAATGATTAGAGAGGTTTAATGATAAAAGAAAAGAGTGGAATAAGGAAAAATAAAGTAAAGTAAATAATATAAATATAAGAGAAATAAAAAAGAGAAAATAAGGTGGAAAAGTAATGCAAAAGGCGGAAGAAATAAATATAAGATGCTACTAAAAGTTAAGAAAGAGGTAAGGGGCTTGTATGGCTAAACATGTATGATAGGGAGGAAGAAGGTGGGTGTCAAAGGTGGAAGTCTAAAATATAAGATGCTACTAAAAGCTAAGAAAGAGGTAAGGGGCTTGTATGGCTAAACATGTATGATAGGGAGGAAGAAGGTGGGTGTCAAAGGTGGAAGTCTAGTTTTCAAGATGATGAATGATAGGTTTCCAAGAATGGCTAAGTTTGTATCCATCTTCACAGTTGAAGCTATTAGGATTATTTTGGATTTCAAGGGGGCTTTTGGAATGAGACTAGAGGAGTAATGAGGGGTAGGGGCTATGATTTTGGTGTGGTCAAAGGAATCGGGTGCTTGGATTTGGAGGAGTGTTTTGCGATAAAGGATTTAGAGATTTCGTTATGAGGAGTTCCATCTATATTCTCATTTATCCTAGCTTTAAAGGTTCTTCTGGTTTATCCTATATAAGATTTCCCATAGGAGTACGAACTTTGGTAGACTCTTGGTCCAAGCATCGAGTCAAATTTATCTTTTACATTTCTGAAAAGTTGCTTGAGGGTTTTGTGGGGTTCGAACATAGTTTTGATATTATTCTTAGCGAAGATTTTTGTGATGTGATCGACGGTCCCTTGGATATAAAGAAGAGAGAGGATAGCATGAGGAGGGGAGGTACACAAGGAGGTTTTAGGTTTAGCTTTGTTATCTAAGTGGAAGGATTGGTTAAATTGGGAGAGAGAGTAGCCATTGGAAAAAATGGATTTGGTTAAATGGGCCTTTTCCTCTGCGAGAAATTGAGGGGAAGATATGTAGAGAGCATACGTGATCAAGGTTTTAAAGATAACAACATTTTGAGTTGGGTATGTTAGAATATAATGGATGTTCTCATTTTACCATTGAAAATACTATTGTCACCCAACCATAGGAAAAAGCCATGCTCCAAGCACCTTAACCTTGACAGAGAATCATTCCAGAAGCAAACCCTAGGATAGATAGCCAAACAAAGGATAGCGCACTTTTCCCTAAGAATAGCGCATCAACAAGAGCTTATCAGAAAGTCCAAACCCTAACCAAGAGATAGTCCAAGCCAAACGTGATCTGCTAGCAGCAGCAACTGCAATCGCAACTCTCCTCAAACCTATGCACAAGACTGGGCACTGTAGTGCACACAAGTTGTTGCTCTGCAATTCTGAGATTGCTTGCCAAAATGAGAACTAGCCTCCTGTATTTATACTAATTCTGGCTAACTGCCTGGGCCGACTTCTCATTCTGGGTATTTGTCTTTTCAGTATATATTAATTATTATGGCCGACTTCTTCTCTTGGAGGCTAATAACCTAATATAAATTATCCTCTTGAGCCGACATGTCTTATAAGGTTATTAGCCAACTCATTAGGGTTTTTTCTTACTTTCTAGAGTATTCTATTCTCGTTAGGTTTACACATGGAGATAAATACCTCCCACAGCTACCATAATATCAACACTTCATCCTAGCTAGGGAGGTATTATAGGTAATGGTCTTGAGCACGAACATACCATTCACCCGGTAGAATCAACATAGACTATCTCATGACTAGATCATGGGCACCATCATCACCATCAGTATCATCATTCATATCATATCTCGAAACCATACTCCATTTGAGTAGTTAGACATGATGCTGGATAATTCACTCACAGCACAGAGTGATACAAGAGCCATTCTTCTAATCTAGACATATGTCCTAGAAGAGTAAATGTTCTGAACCATTTTTCGTCTCAGAAATATCTGTTCTTTAATCATCCATCTAGCTGATAATCATTTCCAATACTATTGATAATCTTCAAGGCAATCAGAATAAAATAGAACAAAATTGTGTCTATTCATAACTACAATCCAGTGGTCCACTACCACACCAAGTAACACACAAGTACTTGATCAAACAGTGGAAAACATCCACCACATTAGTATATATCTACTGTCATACAATCTTCATAATGATCATTTGATATCAACCTCCACAGAAACAATGTTATGATATAAACTTAATCATATGGGCCATTCTTCCACTCACACGTGTGAGATATCGGAATAACATCTACCCTCAAAAGGTAAGGCATCAATGATGAGATATCTGGACTATTCTTCTCAAGCAAGGAAGAATAATTGTCCTGATTTTTGAGCCTAGACCATTCCCCACCTTGGGCCATTACTTTGACACTAATCAAAGTGTAACATGGAGAGAATGAATCCGCCCTAAGGAATGCTTGTCCCTGATTGTTGATCCTGGACCATTCCCCACCCTGGGCCATTCCTCCGACACTAAACAAAGTGCAACCTGGAGAGAATGAATACACCCTAAGGAATGACTATCCATACCATTTCCCATGTTAACCATAAAAGGAAAAGATTGTCCTGTACCAACCTCCAAAACATACCATTTCTCATGTTAACCATAATGAGAAATCATTGTCCGGCGAGGCGGGCCAGTCTTCTTGAGTAACCCTCAAGAAGAGAGAATTCCCTAGACCACTCCCCATGTTAACCACAATGGGAAGTCGTTGTCTATGGTACATCAACAATCTGGACTATTTTCCGAACTAGAAAATTTATGTCTATCAGAAATATCAATCCACTTTTCGAACTGGAAAGGAAACTTCTCATCCTAGACCATTTTTTGGACTAAAAAATGATTGTCCATAAATCAATATATATCACTTTTCCCTCCCAACCTGGAATTCATCTCTTCCTTTTTCAATAAGGAAGTCATCTCTATGAGCTCCAACTTGAGTATGCAAACTCTTTCATCTTGGATAGAATATTTACCAAAATGTCTACTTATCTACTCATCTGTGGAGATATGTATTGGAGAACCACTTTCTCCTTTTTTCTTTCACTTGGTCATGGCTCCTTTCACTTGGTCAACCCTAGATTTGGCCAAAATATCAAACTTCAGGTCTTGGCTTTTTGAGAGTACCAAAAGATGTGCTAGACTAGGGCACACTAATCTATCCAGAGATTAGGTCAATCCCTTCATTTAAGGTGCCTCAACAAGAGAATTAGGGTTTCTGTAGCTGCACCTGCTAGTAACCCTAGCAGCAATGTTATGGTGACTACTCCTACTAGAAACCCTAGCGACAGTTCTTCAACGAGCTTAATTTCCTTACGGTTATGTTTCCTTCTAGCGGTTAGACTGAATGAAGGAGGTGTGGGCCCATAACCTCTTAGAATATAATGGATGTGCTCGTTTTACCATTGATAATACTATTTTCACCCAACCATAGGTCGAAGCCACCCTCTGAGCACCTTAACCTTGACAGAGAATCATTCTGGAAGAAAACCCTAGGCTAGATAGCCAAACAAAGGGTAGCGCACCTTTCCCCAAGAATAGCACATAAACAAGAGCTTATCATATAGTCCAAACCCTAACCAAAATATATTCCAAGCCAAACATGATCTGCTAGTAGCAACAACTACAATGGTAGGTCTCCTCAAACCTACACACAAGACTGGGCACTGTAGTACGCACAAGTTGCTTCTCTGCAATTCTGAGACGACCTGCCAGAATGAGAACTGGCCTCCTGTATTTATACTAATTCTGGCTAACTGCCTGGGCCAACTTCTCATTCTGGGTATCTATCTATTCAGTATATATTAATTCTTTTGGCTGACTTCTTCTCTTGGAGGCTAATAACCTAATAGAAATTATCCTCTTGAGCCAACATGTCTTCTAAGGTTATTAGCCAACTCATTAGGGTTTCTTCTTTCTTTCTGGAGTATTCTATTATCGTCAGGTTTACATGTGGAGGTAAATACCTTCCGTAGCTACCATAATATCAACAGGGTGATGTTTTGAGCTAGAATTGAGATATTTGTTAGTGTGATATTTATTTTTGTACATTTTGGTAGGAGAGAGACCCATCTGAAAGATGAGATATGAGAACATCCAAAAAGTGAATTGAGTTATCTCTTTGGGTTTCCATCATGAATTGGATGTGGGGGCAGAGACGATTGATGTTATTAAATAAAGAGATTAGGTTGGAATGGCCATGAGGACAAATGAAAAAGGTGTCGTCTACAAAACATAACAAACATTTGGGTTTGAGAGGAAAGCTACATAAGTCTAGATACTCAAAATGTTCCATAAATATATTATCCACCACAGGGGAAAGAGATCATCCCATGATTGTACCCTAAGTTTTTTCATATAAAACCCCCTTAAAAGTGAAGAAGGTGGAGGAGAGGTAAATCTTGATAAGATTCAGAGTTTGAAGGCCAACCAAATTGGTGATAAGGGTTAGGAATTCCGCTAATGAAATTTTAGTGAAAAGAGACACAACATCAAAGCTAACCATGATGTCACCATCATCGAGGTGAATATTTCAGGTTTTATGAATGAAATCCATGGAACATCTAACAAAGGAGGAGGTTTTTCAAATGAAGGTTTGAAGTTTGTCGGTAATAAATCGAGAAAGGGCATGAGTGGGGGATCCTATGGAACTTACTATAGGTCGGATTGGAATGTCTATTTTGTGAATTTTGGGTTGGCCATAAATCCTATGGGTTTAGGGTTTATGAGGAAGGAGACACTTTTGAATGGAAGGATCGAGAGAAGAAGATTTGATGGGTTTGATGAGAAAGGTGGTAATGGTATTAATAGGGCTTTTAGCTAAGGTTTTATAGGAAGAGGAAGAAAGCAGATCAAGAAATTTAGATTCATAATTTGTGGATTCAATAATCATAGTAGCATTTCCTTTGTCGAATTTGAAGACAAGGGTGTCCGGTTTCTCGTTAAGGTGAAAAATAAAATCAAATTGTTATTTAGTGAGGTTGGGTTTAGAAGGCTTTGAGAGATGAATGATCTGTACGTATTCCTTCTTAATATATTCAGATTTATGATTGGGTAGCCTGTGGGTGATGGATTCAATGAAGCAAATAATGTCCTCCATGGGGATGCGTTTAGGGGATAAAGTGAAATTAAACCATTTCTCAAGAAGTTGTAAAGTATGAGGGTCCAAATATATGGAGGAGAAGTTTATGACTATAGAAGGGTTAGGGATTTAGGGAGGTGGGTGAGGGAAGGAATGATTATTATTGATGGAAATACCTTTGAGAGAAGGAGCACTAATTACGGGATTATTAGATAAGGAGTAGGAGGAATAACTTGAGGAGAAGGAGGAATAAATTGAACTTTTATGGGGATAAGGTTTTATGCTAGAGTTATAATGAGTTATATTAGCACGGTTAGAGGAGGGGGCGAGGACCAAGGGTACGAGGTCATGGAATAAGTCATTCAATGTGGGAGAAGGATAATTGTGAGAGTTATTATTAGTTAGGTTATTTGGGGGACAAAGGTTTCTAGAATTATTGTTAGAGGAGGGGGCGAGGTTGTGGATCAGGTTTTTCAATGGAAAGAGGCAAGTTTTTCTTGCCTACGTACAAGGATTGTCACGAGTGGTGAGCTATTTAGGGTTTTGAGCAACCTGGAGTTTTAAATTCTGGTTAGATTTACAGTTATTTTTGGTTTGGAGGTGGTTGGTTACTAGATCAAGGTTTTTTTTTGTAGAAAAGAGGTCACACAAAGGAGAAGCATATAGTTGTGGAGGGGAGGAGGGAGAAATTGCATGTGCGGGAGTGGGTGAAACTGTCTTTGTATCGGGTTTAATAGGAGTGACCAATAAAGGTGAGGATACATAAGGAGGAACAACAACGGACTTTGAGGATGGAGAGAACTTAAATGCGAGAGATAATGCAATTATTTTGCGGGGGTTTCAATCGATGTGCGAGAGGTGTGGAATGACTTGAGGGTGAACTATGAGATATTTCGGAGAAAATATCAATTTGAATAGATTGATGAGAAGGAGCAATTTTTCAAGCTCAAGAAGATGAAATCATGATAAGAACATAGCATACACACACAAAGAAGCTATGGATATTTTCATATCGTCTCCACATACACATAAAACTAGAATTACAAAATACATGATAAGAGATAACTCTCTGGAACACTCCATCCTTAGCCTACCTAATAAATGACAACTTACCTATCTTTTTTGTGCATTTGAGATGCCTATCCTCCATCCGATTTGGTCAAACAAGTAATGGAGGAATTACTCCATTTATCACTCCCCCTTAATTTCAACCATTACACAAATCAACACAAACAATGCCTAAGTGTTGTCTCTGAAATTGAAAAGTATTTCTTCCCAATGACATGGTGAAGATATCTTAATTGTTATTTCAAACCATAAAACTGTAGCATAATGTTACCATCATTGAAAATATCAGAGACGAAATGATAACGAGTTTCAGTGTATTTACTCTCGCAGGGAAACACAATTTTTTTAGATAATGCAATTGTTTAACTACTGTCACAAAATATAGGAGTTGGTTGATTTTCTTCATGTGCTATATCACTAAGGATCCTTCTCAACCAAGCTGCATGACATGTTTCTTAAGTTCCTTCCACATACTTTACTTCTGCTGCAGAAATTGTGAGGATGGGTTGTTTCTTAGAATCCCATGAAATCAATCCTCTACCAAACATAAATTCATATCAAGAAGTACTTTTCCTATCATCAATACTATGTGTAAAATAACTATTTTTATATCCAACAAATGAATTATCTTCTGAATTAGAATACCAAATTCCATAATCTGTTGTACCTACAATATACCTCAAAATTCTTTTTCCAACTTTCCAATGACATATTTTTGGATTCTCCATAAATCTGGAAATTAATCTTACTGCATACATAATGTCTGGTTGGGTAGCTGTAAGGTTCATGAGGCTTCCTACCAGCCTCTTACATAGAGTATAAACAATTTTTGTTCCTTCATCTTGTTTACCTAATTTTGTACCTATTACAATTGGTGTATCTGCTAGCTTGTATTTGTTCATTTTGAACCTTTTCAAAATATCTGAGGCATATTTTCACTCGATGATAAAAATTCCCTTTTCATATTTCTCAACTTCAATTCCCATAAAAAATTTCATGAGACTAAGATTAGTCATTTCAAATTCACTTTGCATGGTTGCTTTGAATTCATTCAACAAGAAATTTCGTGTGTAAATCATGTCATCAACATAGAGACAAACTATCAAAATATTACCTCTTTGGTCTCTTTTGGTGTAAAGTGTGGGCTCATTGCTACTCCTCATGAACCCATTGTTGAGAAAATAAGTATCAATGGGACTTTACCAAGCTCTTGGATCTTTCTTCAAACCGTACAATGCTTTCTTCAATCTGTACAATTTGTACTCTTTACCTCTAATCTAAAATTCAGGTGGTTGATCCACATAAAATTGTTCCTTTATTAATCCATTTAGAAAGGACAATTTAACGTCCATTTGATAGACTGGCCATTTTTTTGAGTTGCAACTTACAAAACTTCTCTGACAATATCCAAATGTGCTACTGGAGAAAATGTCTCTCCATAGTCAATATTGGGTTGTTGAGCAAACCCTTTTGCTACAAATATTTTCGTGTGCTTCTTTACTTTTCCTTTCTCAATGAATTTTGTCTTATACACCCATTTAACTCCAATGTTGGTTTTCCCTGTGGGAAGATCCACAAGATCCCATGTGTTTTTTCTTTCAATTGCTTCAATTTCTTCATTCATTGCATCAACCCATTTTTCTTTATTTACTGCTTCTTCAATGTATACTGGTTGATAAGATATCAAGGAAAAGTGTGCTTGTTGATCCATTCCATCATTCTACTCATACATTTCTCTCAAGCTTCTTATTCTTTTCTTCCTTAAGTTTTCTATAGTGGGATCTGAATCATTGCTAGAAAAAGAGGAAGAACTATCCTATGTTTGTTCTCCTTAGACCTGTAGTTGCAATCTTGGAATTCTTGGTGGAGAAGCTTGTTTTCCTATAGCTTCCACCTTCTTATCTTCCTATATAGAAGGAATTTGGTCTACATGTATTTCACTTGTTTGGTTATCCCAAGATTTATCTTCTTGTAATTTCATATATCTTCTTACTATCAACTTCTTGGTAATAGGATTGTACAACTTTATGCTTTATAATGTTCATTGTATCCCACAAGTATACATTTTTCACTTCTATCATCAAGATTTCTCCTCATCTTTTCAAGAACATGCACATAAGATGCATAGCCAAAAACTTTAAATTGAGAAATGTTAGATCTCATACCACTCTAGTCTTCTAGAGGGACTTGATATTTCATACACCTAGTTGGTGACAGATTTAAAATATAAACTGAGCATGCCACTACTTCACTCCAGTATTCATTTCACAAATTCTTGGCCATTAACATACTTCTGGCCATATTCATTATTGTTTGATTCTTCCTTTCAGTTACTCCATTATATTGTGGAGTGTATCTTGTGGTAAAATGTCTCTTGGTTCCATGTTTCCTGCAATATGTTTCGAATTCCTTGGAGTCATACTCACCTCCTCAATCTGATTAGAGTACATTGATGTACTTCCCACTCTGTTTCTCTGTCAAAGATTTAAATTCTCTGAACTTTTCAAATGTCTCTCATTTGTGCTTGAGAAAATACACCCTTGCTTTTCTACGAAAATAATCAATGAATGTTATAAAATAAAAGCAGCTTCCTATTGATTGAGTTTTCATTGGACCAAAAAGTTCTGTATGCACTAGTTCAAGGTGTTATTTTTTTGTGTATGAAGCATTGGGAAAAATATCCCTTTGGTGTTTGGCCAAAATACAACTCTAACAAGAGTGTTTATGATGATTTATAATAGGTAAACCTTTGACTATGGACTTCTTCTGTAAAAGACTAGACTAAGACTACTAAATGGTAAGTGACCATATCTAAGATTCCATAACCAAGTCTCATCTGATATATTTTGGGCATATGGCTTTGATAGACTTACATTTCTCAATACCAAAGGGAGCATTCTATTTTTGGTCATTTGTATTGTGTCTATAATTTTCTTATTGGGTGGTTTGTCCAATATTGTATACTTGGAACCTTAAAAAATTACATTATAACCATGTTCATTTATCTGGCCTACACTCATTAAATTATTTCTAAGACCAGGTACATAATAAACATCATGAATATCCTTCTTTTCATATTGTTTGGTTAATACATAAATTATACCCTTTCATTCAACTTTATTTTGATAATCATCTCCCAATTTAATTTGAGATGTGACAGAGCTATCTAAACTAGAAAAAAAAACTTTGTTATGTGTCATATGATTTTTGAAACCACTGTCGAGCAACCAGAGAACATGATTTTTGCTTTCTTCTTTTGCAAATTGACATGAAAAGAACATTGATTCAAATGTTCCTTCTTTAGTGTTAGTAAAATTTTCTCTAGCCCTATTCAGATCTACTTTCTTCTTTTTGCATTCACTTTCGTAGTGGCCAAATTTCTTGCAATAATAGCACTAGATTCCTGATTTTTCAGTTCATCTTGGTTGATTAAAATTTGTTCCTCTCCCTCTTTGGTTCTAAGAGTGTCTTTGTGGTCATTCCTACTTTTCACTCGGTTCTAAACATTATGAAGTTGATCTCTCTCATGTTTGAGGGAGACCTATACCTCGTCTTCCTCCTCTTCTATTCCCTCGACCTCTACCTCTTGTTATGGAGGCCTAAGACTGAAATGCATTCTCCAAAGATTCAATATTTCATCTTAACCTACTTTCATGGGTTAACAAAGATCCCATGAATTCTTCAACTGTCAATTGTGATAGGTCTTTTGACACTTCTATAGAGACCACTATGATATTAAACTTATCAGGAAGGCTACAAAGTACCTTCTCAATGACATTTCTCTCTTGTATGTCTTCTCCATGGGTGTGTAGATGATTCACGATGCTCATGATGTGGGTCATAAAATGTTCCAAAACATAAGAATCCTTCATTTTAAGATTCTCAAAACTATTCTTGAGTGTCTGCAGCTTTGCATTTTTTACTTTGTTCATTCCCTGATAAGCTATTTCAAGAGTATCTCATGCATGTTTGGCATGGTCCGTTGCTGTGAATTTGGGGAAAATATATTCCTCTAACCCTTGTTGGATGAGACATAGGGATTTTCTATCCTTCTTCCTAAGTTCTTCGAGGGAATTTCTCTGCGCATTTTCCATTACTTGTAGATACATTGGATCTGGTTCCTAAAATCCATTAGCTACTACATACCAAAAATATTCAGATTGGAGGGAATTATTCATCTTAATAGAACATACATCATAGTTCTTAGCAATTAAAACTAGACCTCGTGTGAGAGTTGGACTATTGCCAGATGCCATGGCTTATATCTTGATGAAATCTTGCTCCTCTGTAGAAATGGGAAAAAAACCCAAATGTTGTTTTTCTCTCTCTCCTTTCTTGAAAAGGAAAAAAACCCAAAATTTTGCTTCGACGCTTCTCTTATGAAATGAGAAAAAAATGAAACTTTGTTTCAATTCTTTTGTTACAAATGGGGGAAAATCCATGGTTTTTTTTATCCTAGACGCTCCCTGTCGAAGACTTGTCGCTCCATGTTAACATTGTGCATGCGTCCAGAAGATGAAATTTTAGAACAAAAGTTTCACGGTTTTGGATGCTCCCTGTAATGGGTTGGGGGGTGTCCACCCTCTCTTGGATTCTTTGTATGCACGGGAAGGGGGTGTGCACCCTCCTAAAAAAAAAAATTTGAATAGTTTTTCCTCAAATCTCTGCACCAGAATATTTTGGAAGTTGCTCATCTTCTTGTTCTGGCTAAAATAAGCTTGTAAGTGCTCTCCAACAACCTGAAAATTCTCTCCAATATTCAAAGAGTCTTACTCTAGATATAATAGCATGTTCATGATAAAGCAGAGACAACCATGAAAAGAACATAGAATGCACACACAAAGCAATTATGGAGTTGTTGATCTCTTCCCCACATTCACATAAAATGAAATTACAAAATACATGATAAGAGATAACTCTCTAGAACACTCAATCCTTCACCTACCTAATAAATGAAAACTTACCTATATGATGTGTGCATTTAAGATGCCTATCCTCCATCATTAAAATATTCAATAATATTAAAATATGAGAATAAAAATGAGGGCAAGGTTGGAGAAAGGGGGTAGAAGGTAAAAAATCTTTAAAAATAATAATGAGGACAATTAATAATGTGTTAGAAGAAAGATACAGAGACTAAGGCAAGGTAGACTTGGGGTAGAAAAAGGGAAAATGAGAGAAGATTAAGAAACAGTAATAATGAATTAATTAAGGATAAATTAATAATAAAATGGAAGTAAAAATTAATAATTAAAATTTTATTGAAGAAGATAGGGGAATGAGAAAAGAGTAAAAAAATTAATTAAGAAACAATAATAATTAAGAGAAATCATTAAAAAGATTTAATGATAGAATAAAAGAGTGTAATAAGTAAACATAAAGTAAAGGATATAAATATAAGAGAGAAAAAAATAAGAGAAAACAAGGTAGAAAAATAATGTGAAAGACAAAATAAATAACAGAGGGAAATAATGCAGACGACTATCTCTGGTTTCGAGGAGCAAGATCAGGGTTTGTGATGGCCTGATATCCTATCCTACTCACCTTTTATAACATCCTATGGAGGATCCTTGATACAGGTGGATATCGGTGGCCACCCACCTTTTTCAACTTGCTCAAAACAATTTTCTCGCAATTTTGGCAATTTACTATTTTTAGCAGTTTTAAATTCTAGGGCCATTTTGAGGGCCTAAATGAAGTTTTTTAGTTATTAATATTCTCATTTATATTATAAGGCATGATTGAGTTCCAAAAATTAATCTCCTCGAAGATACCTTTCCAACGAGCTATCATATGCCTAAAACGGAGATCGTATGCAAAAGTTACGACCCTCAGAAGTTGATGTACTAACTTACCCAAACGGGGCCCACATGAGTTTTGGTGCTTCATCTCATAGGGTTAGGTTTTTGGATGTATAGGGTTTTTGGCATTCCTGTTTATTTTAAAAAGGACTTTATAGCCTCATTGTAATAATCTTCTGGTGAATGAGTGCAACCGTCACATCTCTTTTTAGAGATAAGTTGCCACCATTCCAGCAAGCTTGTTTCTACTGCATTTTATAGTTTCAGCTTATTTACTTATTGAATAGAAAACCAATTTTATTGTATCTCTATTATTTTTTGTTAAGAACCTGTTAATAATCTATATTCATTTTGTTCTTCTCATAAAATTTGGATCAGTGGTATCAGAGCGGTCTTCTCATTGTCGTCTTAATGCATGTCCCCAACAAGGTCAGAGTACAAAGAGTTGGGTCTCGAGCCTGTTTCTCTTGAGGAAGAAATCTATCACACACCCAAGCAACCTCTCATGGCAGGAGAAAAGAAAGATGACGAGACAGGAGATCCTTTCAAACAGTTGTTTGACGAAGCCCTCATGCAAAAAAAGAACGAGATGATGGATAGTTTCACGCAAATCCTTTGGTGGCTACCAACAGGTGACACATCTTCTTCAAGTAGGGGCACCACCCCCTTCAAGGTACAAATAAACTTTGATATTCCTATATTTGAAGGTCATATATATGAACATGTTGTAGACAAGTGTTTGAATCTACTAGAAGGGTATTTTTTTGTCCATAACTTTTCAAATAGAGAAAAGATTACGTTTGCGCTCCTCAAAGTCATTCCCCATGTCAAAGATTGGTGGGAAACTTTCTGTGAGAAAAAGGAAATAGAGGAACCCTCATTATTTATAGTCACGACCACCTGGGAATATTTCAGGGATGCTATTAAGGAACAATACTACACTGTCAGAATTTATGACGACTTGTATACCAAATGGACCACATTGCAGAAAGAAAGAGACCAAGCAATGCTAGATTTCACAAATATCTTCCATACCTTGGGCACCAAGCTGGGTATCAAAGATTTAGAGTGACATCTGATACTCAAGTATCGTGGCACTCTGCATAGATACATCCAGACCAAAATGGAATTTTTGGACATCTCATCCTTGGGCGCGGCCTACCGATATCCCGTCAAAATCGAGTAGAATCTCAAACAAAAGATGTGACAATTTGGGCCTGGGAACCCCACACAAAGAAAGCCAGGAAAGGGTGGCCCCAACCTGTAGAACAAAGAATGGAGCAAATATGGATAGTATCAGGACAACCAGTCCAAGCCATAAGAAAAGGAAACTGGAAAGACAAAGAAAGATATCGGGAAGCGATGTGACTTCCATAAGATCCCTTGGCATAACACTGTTGACTGCCACTCAAAGTAGTCATTGGTGGCCATAGTGAAAGCCTCTGAATCAGATGAAGGTTCTGACTCTGAGATAGAACCAAAAATGGCAAGACAGATCACTGACATGGAACCTAGTGCCATCGTTGCTACCACCAAGCTCCCACTTGGTGAACCAGATGAGCCAGACGAAGGAGAATGGCTCTTCCATTCACAGATGTGCATAAAAGGCACCCTACTGCACTTCATCGTTGATACCAGTAACCAGAAGAGCGTCATCTCAGCAAAGGTCATCAAGCGGTTGGCCCTACCAACAATGCCACACCCACATCCCTACACCATTGGATGGCTCCGCCAAGGAAGCAATATCGACGTCAGCCAACAGTGTCGACTATCGTACGACATCAAGTCCTTCAAAGACAAGGTATTGTGTGATGTTGCTCCTCTTGAATTTTGTGATGTTATTTTCGGCCAATCTTATTTATGGAAATTTCATGTTGTATATGAGTCTAGGCCTCATAGTGTTATTATTACTTCAAACAAGAAATTGTACAGGATACCCGAGACAGTCCCACCTAATGTTGTTTCCTTGATCTTTGTTAAGCAATGCAGGAAGGTCATCTCTCGGACAGGGAAGTTTGTCTTCTTCGTGATTCACTCTTAGAATAAGAGAAAGATCACAGCCACATCCAGGGTCTCTGTGGCCGACCTCTCCACACAGCAGAAACAAGTAGATAAAGTTGTGAACAAATACTCGGATATCTTCTTCTCACCTACCGGGGTACCTATGCACTGCCAGGTCAAGCACCCCATCGATCTGACCCCTGAAGAATTGTTACCCAATGGGCCAGTCTATCATAGATATTTGTTAGAGAATGATGAGATCAAGCGACAAATACAAGAACTGCTCCACAAGGGGAACATCCATCCCAGTTCATCACCTTGCGGGAGCCCAATCATGATGGTACATAAGAAAGATGGAGCATGGTGACTCTACATTGATAACTGGGCTCTGAATAAAATCACAGTCATAAACCGGTACCCGATTCCCCAAATTGAAGACCTCCTTGATCAACTCACGGGATCCAAATACTTTAGTAAGATTGATCTGAATTATGGCTACCACTAGGTCCTGATAGAACAAACATATGTATGGAAAACTGCCTTCAAGTCAAAGGAATTTCTTTTTGAATGGTTGGTCATTCCCTTTGGTTTGACAAATGCTCTAGCCACTTTCATGAGGATCATGGATGATATCCCGCGACCATTCACCAATACTTTTGTAGTGGTGTATCTAGATGACATTCTCATTTACAACAAGACTTGGGTCGAACACTTGCAGCATATTCAACACGTTCTACACACCCTGCGGAAACACAAGTTATTTTCCAACTTGGGAAAATGATCCTTCGGCATGGATAGGGTCCATTACCTGGGATACATTGTTGATCAACATGGCATACATGTCGATCCAGCCAAGATCCAAGTCATCCGCGACTGGCCAGCCTGAACCACACTCACTGAGCTTCGGAGCTTCTTGGGCCTTGCCAATTTCTACCATAGGTTTGTGTTGGGATTCTCCCATATTGCATGGGCCCTTAGCCAAATAACCAGGGGTGGTGGTAAGGAGAAATTTGCATGGGGCCGGTCCCAATAACAAGTGTTCGATGATTTGAAGTAACACTTGTGCTCATCCCCAGTACTTTCACTACCAGACCTGCAAAAACCCTTTGAGATTGAGACAAATGATTCATACTATGTGGTGGGCATCGTTCTCACTCAACACGGCCGCCCCATGGGCTATCATAGTGAGACACTATCAAATGTTGTATTTAAGTACCCTACTTATGACAAAGAAATGTATTGCATTGTACAAGCCTGTCGCTAGTGGAGAAATTACATTCTTGGGAAGGAGACAATCATCCACACTGATCATAAGCCACTATAGTTCATGTAAACACAAGGAAAATTGCATAATGATCGCCATCAAAAGTGGTCCACATACTTGCAACAATTCCACCTCAACATAAAGTATAAAAGATGAATCACCAATAACATCGTTGATTGCCTTAGCAGACCACTAGTCAAGGCACTCACCACGGTGCTAGACTCTTGCGGCCATGATATTTCTGGATGGCCCCAACTCTATGAGACAGACCTGGACTTCGGCACCACATACCAAATGTTGGGTGCAAACACAGTTGTTGATAATTTTCATCTTCAGGATGGGTTGTTCTATCATCTGGGCCATATCTATGTTCCATCAAGCGAGCAAACGAAGATGATTTGGGAAGCACACTACAGTCGAGTGGCAGGACACTTCAGGATCGAAAAGACAGTGGCGATGTTGCATAAACATTTCTACTAGTTGAAAATTCGACAGGAGGTCAGCAAGTATATCAGGTCCTGCACTGCCTGCGCTATTGCCAAATCAACCACTGATAAATAGGGCATGTACACCCCTCTTCCTACTCCTAATAGGCCATGGGAATCCATATCAATGGACTACATGTTGGGCCTCCTGTCCACCAAGTGGGGAAATGACTGTGTTTTTGTAGTTGTTGATCACTTTTCTAAGATGGTGATTCTGGTTTCCTGCAAGAAGAACATCACAGTAGAGGCCACTGCCAAGCTCTTCTTTGAATGAGTCTGGGTACATTTTGGAATCCCACAAACCATTGTCCCATATCGGGATAGTCTATTTATAATCACATTCTAGTCGAGCCTCTGGTCATTGTTGGACAACAAGCTAACCAAATCCACATCCTTCCACCCCTAGACAAATGGTCAAAATGAGGTTGTAAATCTAATGATTGTGAATATCCTTCACATGTATAATTCAACGTACCCTCACACATGAGATGAGAGCCTTCACTATGTCCAATATAGCTACAACCGAACCCTGCATAGCTCAAATGACCACAACCCCTTTCAGGTGGGGTTGGGATTCCAACCATTGGGTCCCATATATGTTTCACTTCCCCTTGTTGTCACCTCGACCGACTCATCTCCTACTCCAACTGAAGCTAACAAAGCCACTTGGTTCATTGAGCGGATCCAGCACATCCGCCAACAAATTTAGGATATCCTACAGATGTCCAATGACAAGAAAAAGCAGTGCCATGATCAACATCGGGTGCCACGTAAGTTTCAGGTGGGCAACAAAGTTTGGTTTCACTTGTAGAAAGAACACCTTAAAGGACCCCATCGGAAGCTTCGCCCACTCCGTTATGGGTCATACACCATCACCAAGGCTATGGGGGATAATTATTTTGAGTTCAACATTCCTCATTTCCTTGGCCTTCACCCAATGTTCAACATGGATCTCCTTTGCCCTTATTTCCCACCATTATTGGACACCTCAGATGTAGCAAAACATATGACACCAAGAGAGCTCAACACCCCACCATTATTGGACACCTCAGATGTAACAAAACAGATGACACCAAGATAGCTCAACCCCGACTGCATACAACATGAATCCAGTGATCATATTGTGAACACATAGATCAAGGGAACTTGACAACAAAGGATCCATCTTTATCGAGTCATCAAAGCAAGGCAACTCCTGCACCAAGGCAAGTGACTCACCCGGGGCCAAATTCACCAGAAATTTCCTCATCTGATGGGGGAACTCAACACAATGGAGACCATTGCTTCCTAAGGATGGAGTATTGATCTAGGTGGATATTAGTGGCTACCCACCATTTCCAACTGGCTCAAAACAATTTTCTGGTAATTTTGGCAATTTACTATTTTTAGCAGTTTTAACTTTCGTGGCCATTTTGAGGGCCTAAATGAAGGTTTTTTAGGATCGAGCTTCTCAGTGATAGCCAAACGGATTATTTATCCCCCAAAATGAATCTCCTCAACTATACCTTTCCAACGGGCTATCATACGCCTAAAACAAAGATCGTCTACAAAAGTTACGACCCCGAGAAGTTGATGTACTAACTTACCCAAATGGGGGCCCACATGACTTTTCCCGCTTCATCTCCTAGGGTTAGGTTTTTGGATGTCTAGTGTCTTTGGCATTCCTTTTTATTGTAAAAATGCCTTCAGAGCCTCATTGTAATAATCTTGTGGTGAATGAGGGTAGTCGTCACATCTCTTCTCAGAGATAAGCTGCCACCATTCCAGCAAGCTTGTTTCCACTGCATTTTACAGTTTAAACTTAATTACAGAATTGAATATAAAACTAATTCTACTATATCTATGTTATTTTGTGTTAAGCACATGCTAATAATGTTTAGTCATTTCGTTATGCTCATAAAATCTGGATCAATCCTAGGGATGGATCGTGAGGGCTCCCAGAGAATGGCGAACAGGTGGAAGGTGCGCAAGCCAAGACCTATTAGATATAAAGTTTGTGGAGGGTAGTGTTGTCCTGGATGTAGATATATATTTAATCTAGTGAACGAGAAAATAATACTTGATTGGATAGATGCAAGGATGAAAAATTTGCATTATAATATTAGAAGGTCTAACTAATTATACAACTTTTGTTTTAATAATGTTTAGTGTGTATGGAGAGGCATCAAAATTAGATTAAATTGAATTTATGTACGATTAAATGAATTTGTGTTGGTTTATGTTATATAAGATATTTAATTTTATATAAGATTGAATTAATATATGATTAAATAAATTAATAATAATAATGAAAGAACACATGACATTTTTATGTTTTTTCTTATTTTTTTATAATAAAAATAGCAAAACTACATAAAAGTTATTATTTTAATGTTTTCAACCAATAAAATAATAAGTAAATGATTTTATAATACAATTAAAATTACTATGTTTTTGAAATTGTAATATTAAACTTCGAAAATAAATTTAAAAATTTCTCAACTAATTGACTTTTAATCCAAAAATAATTACACTATATCCTACTAAAAACATAATAAAAACTTTGTTTCCTTTGTTATAACCAAAACTTTGATTCATTTGTTATAACCATGCATATTTATGTTCTTGTGTAATTTTTGGCACCCCTTCATTGTTAGGGCATTAGCTAAAATATTATAGCACAATGTTTCGTTTATTTACATGGTTTTTCTAACACGTAGATATACACTAAGTATTAGTGTATTTCATGTTGTTAGGTTATAGTTTTCCCCTATCTGTATACACACCATAATTAGTTAGGTTATTTTAATGAAAGTATGCGTTGGTTAATTTTATTGTTTTTATATATATATATAATTAAAGGTCTATTAACAAAGCGATATATCAAAGAAAAATATAAATATTATAAAATATAACCTAGAATAATTTTATTTTCTATTTGATATATAATTAAAGGTCTACCCAAAACGCGATATATCAAAGAAAAATATAAATATTATAAAACATAGCTAAAAAAATATAAATATTATAAAACATAGTCTAGAATAACTTGATGTGCATTAATTATATTAATTATATTTGAGTAATATAATTTAATATTTAATAAAAAATTACATAAATGATGATGATGATGATGATTAACATCCACTAAGACCTAATTGGTCTATGGAACCTTAAGAGGGTAAGTGATTACTTGTGATTCTTTAGAATTTTGTTTGTGTGCTAGAAAAGCATTAAGAGAAGCTTTCCAAGATCACCATACTTTTGTTGAG
>ML840454.1:57658-70431 GCA_009831015.1 Picea engelmannii | reverse complement strand
AGTTTATCTACCTAAGTCAAAATGGGGTGTTACAAACATAAGAATCCATTCTCAGAGGTAGTTCTGCAATTTTCCTTCACGGTTCATTCTCCATGAGAAAATGAAGAGCACCAACAGCTTTATCGTGTCCACCATTTGATGTCCTCTAAAATTGAAGATCAATGGCTACCATAAAATAGTTGTTGCAATTACGTAGCGAAGTTTCTAATTCTGATGAAGAACAATAAATCTTGTGATTGTTGAAGACATACACAATAATTGACTCTTTCTTTTAGTTGTACATAGTGGATGAAGGTGGATTGAGGTTGTACGCCTCTTCTACAGTTTTCACTCAGCAAGTAAACCATTCTTGGAGGTCGTACACACCCCAACAACTTGGGTACAATGTTTTCTTGGTGGTTGAGTTTGTACGAGGGTCATATGCATCCCAAAGAGGTTGCCTCTCTCTCTTTCTAGAGTCATACAATTGGGTTGGCTGCATTGGACTATATGATGAGGGATTGCCTAGTAGGGATTGGGAATTTCTATTGTTGGTTGAATCATACAATAAGTGGAGAGTAGAATGGATGGTAAACATAAGTCATAAAACTATTCATCCATTCATTGTTTTATATTATGGTTTAAATTGTATGAGATTAACTTAGTTAATCCCTATTTGCATTATTTAAAATTGTATTATTCTCATACACTTTTGAATTCATCCTCATAGCTATATGATACTGTAACTCAAGTTGTTGGTCCTATATTGGGTCAATTATTTTGGCAACATTGTAGTTGTCATGTTCATCATGCTTTGATGAAGTCTCTTCATATATGTACAGATTTTAATACTTGTGTAAAGCATTGTATAGAAAAGTATTGTTGTAACATTTTGTTTACCAATGGAACCTTCACTCCTAGCACTCCATTTATTTGCGAAGAATGTGTGTGTGTGTGTGTGTGTGTGTGTGTGAGAGAGAGAGAGAGAGAGAGAGAGAGAGAGAGATTTACCTTGTGTTAAAAGTTTGAGTGGAAACTTTCTCTTTCCCATTATTAGAGAAATACATTGTACTTATTGTTGGTTGGTTTTAATGTTGAGCATTTCAATTGAAGTGTTGGGAAATGAGGCCTTTGAGCAGAGTGTTGTTGTCCTCATTCATGTTAGATAGGTTTACTTTTTGTTCATAATTGATGTAGTAAATATATATTTATTAGTTACTGGTATGTATTTACATGTACATATAAGTTTTGGCCAACTCCACCACTTATTATTATTGTGTGAGTTTTGATGATTAGTAGATAGCTAGTGTGGCTATCATTTAAGAACATCATGAGATTTTCATTGCATTGTTTCAATCAATAATTCATTGAGACCAATATTCTTGAGTAGTGGTGTAGAGAAGTTTGCACCTAGACTTGCAATCTCGAATAAATTCCACAAAATCAATTCTAAAGAAAGATACCTTGGCATCATACAGAGTTAGAGACTTGATGTTGATTGGACTATTGAACAATAGAGATTCATTTTCCATTGTATTTTCATCTAGTTTCTTATGTATAGGTTACATAGAGGAATAATCCAAACAATCAATTCCAAGAAGAGGTTACATAGAGAACATAAGACTTGTATCCATTCCAAGAATAGAGATCTTTGTACAAGTTTGAGACCAAAGACAAGAACTAAATTCCACAGAGGATCCATGTTAGTGAAGTGTGTGGGATATAAGTCCCTCATTTATGAATCATAAGGTATCAGAGTAGTTGAACCCTTGACCATGAAAAAACTAATATTACTTTGAAGAGAAAATAGACTCGGTATTGGTAAAAAAAACAAAGATGAGTTGGAAGACCTGCATGCCATCAATGCTCAACTTCAAGAAGAGAACAAGGTCTTGAAAGAGAAGGTCCAATTGTATGACCAGAGGATGGAAACTAGAGAATAACAATGAGACCTCAACAAGACCACTACCATTGCTAAAGAACCAATTTGATGAATGTTGAGACTCCCTTTTTGTGGTTATGGTAGTTTGGGACAAGAGTAGAGCTCAACTTGTACAACTAGAAAAGAAGGTGTTAAAATAATAGGTTTGTTCATTTTCACCGTAGACAATATCATTATATTGTCACCCAACTATAGGAACAAGACCACCCTCGAGCACCTTTACCTTGACATATGGAATAATTCTGGAAGCAATCACTAGAACCAATATCCAACGAAGGTAGCGTACCTCTCTCCAAAGATAGTGCACCAAGAAGATAAACCAAACCATAAGCCAAAGACCAAGTCACTACTGCAACAGTTGCAACTCTCCTCCGGTCATGTGCACCACTAGTCCTTATGAGGTTTTTAGTGAGAGTGAGTCCAAATGAGCTCAAGCGCCCTCTATTTATAGTGCTCCAAGTCAACTAACTGGGTCGACTTCTCTTCCTGGAGAATAATACTTTAATATAAATTATTCTATTGAGCCAACTTCTCTTCTAAGTTTCCTATTCATCCGTTATGGTTTTTCTAGCTTCTCAAAATATTCTAATCTCGTCAAAGGTTACATGTGGAGGTTAATACCTCCCATAGCTATTGTAACATCAACACTCCCTCCTATCTAGGGAGGTATTAGCGGTAATGGTATTGAGCAAAAATAGACCATTAGGTCGGTAGCATCATCATGGCCACACGAGCTATCTCATGATCACACAAATTAAACCATGAGCAACATCATCACTATCCATCTAGCTGGAAATCATCTCCAACACTAGTGGTAGTCTCCATGGAAATCATGTAGTAGCATACAATTGTTGCAATGTCATCCAATAGAACACAATTGTGTCTATCCATAGCAGTACACAACTACTATCCAATGGTACACAACCACTCCTAGCAGCACGAAGCTACTAACCAGTGACACACAGTCACTACCAATGGAGCACATCCACCACAGTATCATACAACTACTGTCCAGAGATCTACGGTCTCTGCAGAAATCAAATCATATCATCTGATATCATCCTCCATCAACAATGTCATCAATTGCATCACCTCTAAGTCATACTAGCATGATGTGAATGAATCATATCTAAGTTGTACTAGCGTGATATGGAATATCATATACATCATCTCTAATTTGTACTAGCATGATTCCAATGTATCATCTCTAAGTTGTATTTCCACCTCTAATATGTACTCGCATGATGTAGATCAATGCCTCACTATGTCACCTCTAAGTTGTATGATCATCTCTAAGTTTTACTAGCATGAGCATATCTAGCATGATGCCAATGCATCATATCTAAGTTGTATGTCATATCTAAGTTGTACTAGAATGATCATATCTAGCATGACATAAGCCATCTACATCACCTCTAAGTTGTACTAGCATGACCATATCTAGCATGATGTGGCTCACTAGCATCATCTCTAAGTTGTACTAGCATGAACATAACTAGCATGATGTTAATACATCATATCTGAGTTGTATGTCCACTTCTAAGCTATACTAGAACGATGCTCCTTGAGCCACTATATCATCAAGAAATCTAACCATCTATATCATATATGAGGTGTACTAGAATGATTATATATAGCATGATGCAAGCATCATCTCTAAGTTGTATGAACATCTCTAAGTGTACTAGCATGATATAGATTTGCAACTCACTGATAGTCCATGATACCACATATCAAAGCTCCCTCCCAACCAAGGAAGTCATCTCCTCCCTTTCAACCAAGGGATAAATCTCCATGAGCCCCAACTTGTCCCTCAAGTATGAAAACTTTATCTTGGACAGAGGCCTAGTAAAAATATTTGTTGTTTGTTTATCAATGGAGATATATTGGAGAACCACTTCTCCCCTCTGGACTTTATCACGAAGAAAATAGTACTTTATATCAATGTGCTTCAACCTATCATGGAACATTGAGTTCTCTGAGAGATTCACATAGCTTTGGTTATCACAATAGATCACGGTCAAATCCAACACCTGATCAAACAGTCCAGAAACTATCCTACAGAGCCACACTGCTTCTGTACAAGCATCAAAAGTTGCAATATACTCTGCTTCTGCAGTGATGAGTGCAACAGACTTATGTTTCCTACTAGCCCATGATATCATAGTAGATACCAAACTGAAACACATACCAAAAGTACTTTTTTTTCATATGCACTTCCTGCCCAATCTGAATCAGTAAATCCATGCAGTTGTACTTCATTGTTTGAGGCATATCTCAAACCATAGGTTATCATCCCACAAAGATATCTCAAGATATGTTTTGCAGTTATCTAATGCTCATGCTTGGGTTCTAACTAGAATTGGCTCAACATGTTCACATCAAAGCAAATGTCAAGCCTGGTACTTACTAAATACATCAATGAGCCAATCAAATGTCAGTACAGGGATGAGTCTCCTAGATCAGAATTAAAGTCTCTCAACTTCCTTAGATATGTAACCATGGGAGTTTCCATGGATTTGCAATCCATCATCCCAAACTTTTGAAGGAACTTTACAACATGCTTCCCTTGTCCTAGGAAGACTTCACCATGCTTCTTCCATACTTTTAATCCCAATTAGTAGTACATGAGACCAAGATCCTTCATTTCAAATTATGAGGCTAGCTCCTTCTTACACTGAATAATGAGAGGATCTGAACCTGTTAGGAACAAATCACCAACATATAATAGTATAATCACATGTGCATTATTCATAATCTTGTAATAGAGGTTTGGATCGGCATGACTCTTCAAAAATCCAAGTCTCATCAAATAGATATCAATACATGCATACCAATATCTTAGAGCTTGCTTGAGTCCATACAAGGCCTTCTTCAATGTGCATACATGGGTTTCTCTTGGGTGTACCTAAAAACCTTGAGGTTTCTCTATATATACCTCTCCCTCAATTACTCCATTCAGAAAGGTGATCCATCTTAGGTAAACTCCAACCCATGCATGATGTTAGAGATATGATGGCTCTAATAGATGTATATATGGAAACTAGAACAAACGTCTCATAATAATCTTCTCCCTCCTACTGGGAGAAACCTATAGCCAAAAACATTTCCTTGTATTTATCTATACTCCCATCTACTGCATGTTTTATCTTATAAACCAACTTTGAAGTGACTACAAACTTTTCTTTAAGTCTATGCACAACTTCTCATACATCATTTTTCATAATAGATTGATATTCTTCCATCATGGACTCCTTCCATCATTTATGCTTGATTGCTTCCTCAAATGTGGAAGGTTTTGCATTAACAAGACTTGTCAAGAGTATTGCATAACTGGAGAACCTTTTGGGTTTCTTTATTTCTTTGAAGGTGTCACTAGGAGCTTTATTCTTTTCTGCTTCCTGCAAGGTGTATTCAAGACATGTTGGTCTCTTTCTAGTCTTAGGTGCTATAATTGGTTCCACAGGTTCATGTGTTGGTTTGGGTTCTTCACTGGGGTATTCTGGAGAACATGTGTTATCTTCTTTGGTTTCTTCATGTTCCTCTTCTTCGTTGGAGTCTATGGACTCTTATATAGATTTATTAAATGTAATCCTTTCATCAAAAGTTATGTCTCTGTTGATTTCAACCTTCTGTTGACCTGGAACATAGATTCTATATGCTTTTGATGATTCACTATATCCAATGAATATACCTTTCTTTCATGAAGGTTCCAACTTATTTCTCTTATCCTTGGGGACATGAATATATACAGGGAATCCAAATATTCTCAGGTGTTCAACACTCGTCTTGTTTCTAGAGAAGGCTTCTTCTCGAGTCATGTTCTTTAGTATATGATGTGGACTTCTATTCTGAACATAAACAATTGTCATAGTTTCTTCTACCCATAGGAACATGGATAAATTTTGATCATTCATCATCTCCTTGATTGATTCTTCAATAGTTATGTTGTTTCTTTCAGCCTCACCATTTTGTTGAGGATTGTGAGGGACAATGATCTCCCTCCTAATCCCAGCTTCTTTACAAAAGGAAGCAAGATACTTGGAGGTGTATTCACCTCCATTATCAGTTCTTATAGTATGGATCTTCTTATATGTTATATTCTCTACTTCAACTTTGAATTCTTGGAATTTGTTAAATACTTCATCCTTAGTCTTTAACAGATATAACCATGTCTTTCTTGAGAAGTCATCTATGAACGTCACATAGTAAAGAGATTCTTTTAGAGACTTCATTGGCATAGGAACACATACATATGAATGTAATAGGTATAATATCTCTTTGGATCTATTCTCACTGCTTGGGAATGGCTTCTTAATATCCTTCCCAAGTGCACATCATCTGCAAACGAATTCATGAAAAAAATGTAATTCTGGTATTCCTACAACCATTTTTTTTAGAGAAGGAAAAGATTGATAATGAAGGTGAGAAAACCTTCTATGCCATAACTCACTAGGGTTGATTTTATCATGTACAAGAGCTTGAATATTCTGACCTAGGAGTTTATACAATCTTCCTTCATGAATTCCAATGATTCTAGCTCTTCTATCTTTGAATATTTAGACCATACAAGAAATTTTTCATCTACGAAAGCTACTCTATCTTTTTTCTCTTCCAAACAAGAAATAGATACTAGATTATTTTTCAAACCATGAACATATAAAAACATTACTAAGATTAATAGAGTTACTTGATTCCATATTGATAGTATATTGTCCAATTACCTTGACTGCATAAGAGTTCTTGTCTCCAAGCTCCACTTTATGAGGTATTTCCTTTTCAGTCATGCTTGAGAGATTTTTACGGTCACCTGTCATATGCCTTGAAGCTCCGCTATCGATCAACCACATATCATCTTCAATAGATCCTGTAAGAGCTGAGTAGTAGAAGAAATATGCTTCATCGTGTTTGGCCTTCTTTGAAGGTTCTTCATATTTGGCAGTTGACACATGGTGTCTCTCCTTTCTCTACTTTGTTAGTTTAGGACAATTTATTTTGTAGTGGCCATAATCATGGCATTCAAAAAATTGCACTTTTGACATATCTCTTTTGGATTTCTTTCTTGAATCATATATTTTCTTACCTCCATGTATATTGAACTTTTTTGCAAAGGCTTGAGAATATTCTTCCTTTTGAGGCTTTCCCTTAGAGTTAAACCTTGTCTCTTCTTGTGCACAACAGGTCCAAATTTCTTCCATCATTGGAAATGCCTTTCTTGTATTCATGCTTGCAGCAAATGCATCCCATGATCTAGAAATACCATTGAGTTCTATATTCACAAATTCCTTTTGGGGATAACTTCTTCAATAGATTAGAGTTGATATCTCAATTGATAAATCCTCACAAAGAATGAAGCTATAGTTTCATCCTTAGTCATATTTGTCTCATGAAGTTCATTCTTCATAATCATCACTTGTCCAATATTTCTGAATGAGAAAATATTAGTTAGGGCATCATACATCTTCTTGGATGAGTCAAGATGAGATATGTAGGGTATCAAGTGGTCTTTTACAGATTCCACTATGATACTAATAGTGTTTGTGTAATTGTCCTTGAACTTCTCCATTGCTGCAATGTTATGAGGTTCCTTCTCTTTTCCTGCTTCAAACTGTGGTTCCATGATCTTGCCTTTCATGATATCTAGAACATTATTCTTGGCAAGAATGAGGTCAATCCTTGTCCTCCATGCTATGAATTTTGAGTCCCCTTATAATTTTTGTTCTGACTTCATAGAGTAAGTCATGTCTATGTTGACTTTGAATTTGACTTGGTCAACCTTTGACTTTGAACAAAAACTCAACTTTGATGCCTTGGATAGCTAAGAGTACCAGGAGGTGCGCTAGGCTAAGGCACACTGGAATATCTAGGAATTAGGTCAAGTGCTTCACTTAAGGTGCCTCAACAAGAGGGTTAGGGTTTCATTCCTGCAGCAAAATTATGACTACAACTGGTGCTACAACGAGAAAATAATCTCCCAATATACCTTCCAGTGGTTATACTGTCTGAATATAGTGTGGGCTTGTTAGCAAAAATTTCTACCCTCCAATATGAGCTAATAAACATGTTATGGAAACTATAAAAACTTGGCTAATTATAGGATAAATATCCCCAGATGTCATGAGATAAACCCCTCTTAATTTAGACTAGGCCTTTCTATCCTCTGGGGGGATTCCCTGGGAACAAATGAAGTGCCCTTGTGGTTGATTTAAGGTCTGAAAACTCAAAAATCAGTGAGTTGTTTTGTCTTGGACAACGTGTAAAGCGGTCCAAAACAGTGGAAAAAGTTTATCAAATACACTTGGAGGGAAACTGTAGGGTTAGCACAATGATAATAAACTAGAAAAATCAAAGAAAACTACTCAAAGGATTGATACCATCACAGTAAATAGTTTAGAAATGAAATATAAGATTTTTGAATTCACCACAGTACCATCAAGAAGAAAGGTTCGAACAATAAACTCAAGCTTATTTATTGATCTAGATTTACAAGAGGGTTGGTTGTGCCACAGTTGACAATCTCACAACTGATACAATGACTAGTTTTCTCAATGACATGCCACTAGAAAGGAGAGAGAGAAGAATGAGAGAGACATTATGTTTCTCCTGCTAAGAACTGACGAAATAACCCATGGAAAGCCTCCAATATATAGCTAGATGGAGCACATATCTCAAGGAGTTAAGAGGGACACATGAGAGGGGTAATAATATACTCTAATTAGATGTGGGGAGGAGTAGTGAGATGACTAAATGTGAGTGTGAGTTTGAATGCACATGAATGGGTGAATGGTGAGCTAAGTGAGTGAGAAGAGGGGTGAAGTGAGGCGCATGGTATGCATGGGAGAAGTCAACTAACAACTAGTTGGAGTTGAATGAAACATGCTACCAGTCAACTATATGTGTGTCTATATACATGAGGGAGAATAAGGAAAGTTAATGGAGAAAGGATGAGCGGAAGTGAGAGTGGAAAAAGCACCCAAGTCAAGTGGAGAGTGGAGGTTCAGTTGACTTGAACATGATGGAGATAACTCTAGTGAACTCATGCGACCCCCCTAATATTGGGAACATGTGCCCTAGATTAGGTGGACACCACATCTGTCTGAAGAACTGCCACCTGTTGACCTCTAAGGATGCCACTTGGAACTGCATGGATGATGACTAGACTTGCTAAATATAGAGGAAACTAAAAATAGGACCCGCTAAAACAGGAACTCTAAAAATAGGGTCCTCGTAAAATAGAATTCTCTAAAAATAGATTCCTTGTGCTATTTTTATAAAAACTATCCAAATCACCCTCAATGACAAAGATGAAACTACCACATAAATACTTCCAAAAATAGAAAGTCGTATGAATACCCTTGAATTCATACCCATAAATCTCATCTTTCCACAAGGGCTCTGAATATGCAATCAAAACTGTCACACGAGCCCTAATGCTCAACCTACTAAAAATAGTAATATGTGTGGCATCATTCAGAAAAAGATAAAAATGACTCTAGATGCCTCAAGGATCAATACTTCACTCTCTGAATCTGAATCTGGAGCCTGGATCATAACCTTCCAAAAATAACAAGTTCTTGCATGTCGCCTGAAAAAAAAAGTGTCATCGAGCCTAGAATCCTGCAAGGACTCATAATGTATGCTCTGAACCACCCCAAACTGCCAGGAGACCCACTCAAATCGTGCCTCCTAAAAAGTAGCAACACCTGTATGTATACATCTCTCTCTAAAAAATGCATGGAAACCAAGTAGACTGTGACTATGAAGTAAGAAACCATGTACAAATCATGTACCTTCCTTGTGTGTGAGCCAACCTCTTGCCCAACATAAGTGCTAAAACCATGGAAATTATCAGTATGCCAACCAAAGTGTTGCATGCTCGCTCTTAACCCTAAATATTTTCAAGGGTGAAAATATAGGGGTTAACAATGGTGACTCAAGGGGACATGATCCGCCTATGGGATGTCGAGAAGCATACGAATCTTTGTGTCCATATATATAATCCAACTGATTCCTTGTGAGCTGAGGAATGTGTACCAAAATACCCCTGTAACTGTGTGGAAGGATACAAAGGCCTTGTAAGATGATGAAGAACAACTTGTAATATGACCTGCAGTACCAAAGCTTGTCCAATGGGCCATGGAGTCAAAATATATAATCCTATTAAGGTCCTAACCCACACATAGGTATATCAATGTATTTGGATGTAATAAAGGTCAATATTAATAAGGCCTTTCAATAAAATAGAATAAGGCAGATGTAAGAAGACCTAATATAAGCTTCTACTTCTAGAAGGATCTTCCTCTAGATGCTTCTCTTAATAGACATATTTAGTATAAATAAGGGTCGAGGGTATGAGAACCCTAGCTTGGAGATTATTGTAACAGATCAGTGCTCGATTGGAGGTTGCCCCCTCGAAGAGGCCTATGAACATTGATTTATGAATCAAAGTGCTATTTCTATTGCTATTGTTATATCATTTCTGTGTATTGTGAAGATTATGCTAGATATTTTACTGTTATTCTGCCATTTCTAGCATTTTATTTATGTTCTGCATATTTTATATATCTGGTATCTTGCAAGTGGTATCAGAGCACTTTCCTTGGCAGAAATTGTGGGTATTTTTTTTCCAGGGTAGAGACGTATTTCGACGTCTTTAAGCCATAGAGATCTGTCGTTACATGCATAAACCAGCAGTTGAGGGATTCATACACGCAGGAAATACAAGTGGTGCTTAAGCGCACATATGTTGGCCACCCTTGTAACCCCTGTTGGTACCCCTTCGAGTGGTAGCGCATCAGACAACACCTGTGTACGGATCGGCCTAGATTTCCTGAATCCCTCTTTAGATAAACCTATCGGTCATCAGACTGCTATAGTGTCACCGAGAACAACACTTGGGAAGATACTCTCTATTACCTGGGTAGTCGGGTAGTACAGCTAAGGGTATGGTCTATCCTCCTTAGTTAGTGCCCTGAGATATTGGGTCGAGTACTATTGTTGGACCTCGCACGTATATCAGAGAGCTATAGCATAGGGAAAACCCTTGTCTGTAGAACCCTTGAATACCTAACCCTTGGGGAACATAAACATAAACAAATTAAACCGGCGAGATCTATTTCTGCGCATCTTTGTTTGGGTTGCTAAGTAAATACACATTTCTCTCTGGTTCTGAATTTGGGGATTTCAGCACTGCAGCATTCTTCAGACCAAATTATAACCCCGCAGCTGTGAAAAAAAAAAAAAAAAAAAAGTCTGGAAATTTTTTCACCATTATTTGAGACCTATTCCATTAGATTCATCTCTTCTCCCTTATCACATTCATCTATATCATTTTTCTGCAAAATTTTTTGACCCTGCCCGCTCCCTTTTCAGTTCACCCATCCTCATGGCCCATACCCGTAGCCAAGAACTAGAGTCTCGCTTCAACACCTTGCAATCTGGTTTCCTCGAGACCCAACAAGAAGTGAAACAAATCAGTGATACTATTGCCTCCCATGATGCATCCATAAATGCATCTGTAAATGTAGCCGTGCAGTCCGCAATGGCGAAATTCAAACACGAACTGACCACCCAACTTGAATCTATCTTTGCATCACTCTGCACCAAACTCAAGATCCCTACCGATGACTCTTTTCCTGATGAACATAAAAAGACTGAAGGTGAAACTTCTTCCCATTCCTTTCAACCCCACCACTTTCAATGGGACATATGCCTTCCGCGGGTGGATGTAACCAAATTTGATGGCTCGAACCCCACTGGTTGGGTCACCCAAATGGAACATTATTTCTCTCTCTACAACATTACATATGACTTGGCCAAACTATGGTATGGTGTTCTCCATCTAGATCAAGAACGTTGGAAATGGTGGAAATGGAGAAAAACTTCCCGTCAAGGGTATATTGCTTGGACCCAATTTGTGACTGAGCTTTATGAACGCTTTGACACTAACACCAACCATTTGGGTTGTTTAACAAAATTGAAGCAATCAGGTACAGTAGAAGACTTCATAGCTTCATTTGAGCAACTGGCTTTTCGAACAGAGGGCATGACTGATGCTTTCTTTCTAGAGTGTTTTATCAGTGCCCTCAAGGAGGAGATTCGGGCCCATGTCCTCATGGCTCGACCTATGACTTGGGTGGAGGCTACCAAAAAATCTAAAGAAGAACAACAAATTGTTTCCTCTCAAAACCGTAAGCCTTCCTTTATCCCTCGCCCTAAACCAGTAAACCCCACTACTCCCTCCACCCCATTAAAAATCCAAAATTTGACCAGGGCTGAAATGGTTGAACGCCAACTCAAAGGCCTCTGTTATAATTGTGATCACAAATATTTCCCAGGCCACAAATGTAAGGAACAAAATATTTTTATGGCCATCTCTAAGGATATTCCAGAAGAGTATGTTGACACTCCCCTTGTGCCCAAGTCACCAGAAATCACTGACATAAACCCTCCCTCCGACCCTCTCGAAGTGGAACCGATCATTTCCCTCAATTCTCTCACCGGATTCTCTGCCCCCCAAACCCTCAAGTTAATCGGTTACATCAAGCATCGAAAGGTCATCATTATGTTTGATAGTGGCAGCACCCACAATTTTATTCATCGTCGCATTGCCCAAGAAACCCATTGCTACATCCATGCTGTCAACAATTTCCAAATCATGATTGCCAATGGTGGTTCTATGAAATGTGGCGGGCGCTGTGAAAATTTGTGTCTCCAAATTGGTGACTACCACCTAAAATCCCATATGTTTGCTATTGACATGGGCAGTTGCGACATTGTGTTGGGTGCAGACTGGCTAAGGACTTTGGGTCCCATTCTCATGGATTTTCAGAACTTAACCATGCAATTCGAC
>ML840454.1:0-19057 GCA_009831015.1 Picea engelmannii | reverse complement strand
CGCTCATGGGCTAATTTTCCATGGTTTTTCCAAAAACGAGATTCGCTATTTTAAAAATGATTCGCCCAAATTCTATAGGATAAAATTATTTTACCTTAAAAATCGCCAAAATTTTATAAAAACTATATAAAATACTTATAAATCTAAATATTTTTAAAAAAATATCGCCAAACATTTATAGTTGACATTTGAAGGATTAGTGATATTCGCCAAGGTTTGTACATTTTAAAATAAATTTCCATCCTTAAAATCATCCATGGAGGATTCCTCTCCTATTAGTACACCTATGGTGCTTGGTTGCAAGCTCAGTAAAGATGATATGTCACCCGATGTTGATCAAAGGACATATCGATCAATGATAGGTAGTGTTTTGTACATCACAACATCTCATCCTGATATAATGTAAATTGTTGGAATGGTAGGTCGTTATTAGTCAGCTCCGAAACAAAGTCACTTGGTAGATGTCACAAGGATATTCAAATACTTGAAGGGAACAATGACTTGTGGTCTATGGTATCCTAGAAATTAGAATTTTCAGTTAACTGCTTATTCAAATGCAGATTGGGCAAACTGTGTTGATGAGAGAAAAATCACCAGTGGAGGAGCATTCTTCCTGGGTGACTCATTAGTAGCATGGCTTAGTAAAAAGAAAGGATCTATTTCCTTATCAACTACAGAAGCAGAGTACATTGCTGCTACTACTTATTGCACTCATATTTTATGGATGATACAAGTCTTGCAGATTTGAAGGTAACTTACATTGATCCCATTCCACTTCACTGTGATAACACCAGTGCCATCAGTCTCTCTAAGAATCATGTACTTCATTCAAAATATAAGCACATACCAATAAAATACCATTTTCTCAGAGAACAAGTTACAAACAGAATTGTTCAGGTGAATTATATTCCTTCCACAGAATAGATAGTTGATATCTTTACTAAGCCGTTAGCAACGACCCCTTTTGGATATCTTCATCAAAAGTTGGGGGTTATAACTTCTTTCGTCTAATCTGTTCACCTAATCAGGGGGAGTACTTATTGAATATCTGTTGTATTTATAAGTTGCTCATAGTTGACAGGGGGAGTATGTACTGCAACAGCTCAGGGGGAGCGTGTATCTTCTTTGACATTGATGTCAAAGGGGGAGAAAGTGTGGTAATTTCAAAGATGCTACAGTGGTATAATTGGATGTTCTTCAAGGGGTTGCCATCAATGCCAAAGGGGGATATTTTTGGCATGTTTTTAGATAGAGGAAGAGTATGCGTGTTTGTCATTGATGGAAAAGATCACGACCAACAGCACAACGATGATCGCATGGCAAGATCAGGAGCTAAACTTCATTTCGGGTATCATAAGATAAACTCTATTTCGGAGTGTCAGATACCGGGAGTTGGAAGTGTCGAAACACTTCATCACAAAAATGCCGAAATGTCGAAATGTGAAACGCCGAAATACCGGACCGTTGATCTGACTCCATTTCGGAGTTTTGGATACCAAGAGTTGGAAGTGTCGAAACACTTCATCACAGAAATGCCAAAATGCCAAAATGTGAAATGCCAAAATACCGGACCGTTGATTTGACTCCATTTCGGAGTTTTGGATACCGGGAGTTGGAAGTGTCGAAACACTTCATCACAGAAATGTTGAAACGCCCAAATGGGAAACACCGAAATACCACACCATTGATCTAACTCCATTTCAGAGTTTTGGATACCGGGAGTTGGAGTGTCGAAACACTTCACCACAGGAATGCCGAAATGTCGAAATGTCGAAATGTGAAAAACACCTTTTGGTGTAGGTTTCAGATACCGGGAGTTGGAGTGTCAAAAAACTTCACCACAGGAATGTTGAAATGTCGAAATGTCGAAATGCAAAAAATACCTTTTGGTGTAGGTTGTGGTCACCGTCAGTGGTCATGTGAGAGGGAGGAGATAACACCAAGATAAGCTCCTTTTAGGCAATCGTAACATGAAGATTCGAGACTCTTCACCACAGGAATGTCGAAATGTCGAAATGTGAAATGGAAAAATAAACGCAAGACCCTGCGGATTTAATCCAATGGTGTTGGTTATTTGAGCATCTAATCGAAGGGATATTGTTGATCTTTAAGATTAACTATTCAGTTACGATTCAGTTAGCAGAACCGAATCATGGTTCTTGGACAGTTGGCGATTCAGTTGCTGAGGCATTTTTTTTTCCCAAGAAGATTTGAGGTGTAGCCTAAGGAGGACGTGAAAAAAAGATATACGCTGTGACTATGCGTGTGTGGCTATGTGGAGTGAAAAATGAATTGAACCATAGAAAGGTAAAATTACAGTATGCGTAGTGGAAAGAAAACACCGAGATGAGGAACAAAAGCTGAATATAACAGAATAGTGGAAGAGAGCAGAAAGTGCACACATCAAAGATGCATATCTGTGAGAAGAAGATAAATCCAAGGTGTGCATGTTGAGACAGAGGATAAGATCAGAAAGTTGAAGAGGATGCAAGAAGGGAGACACTGATGCAGGCAGAGCAGAGTGGCATAGTTGAATAGTGATAATCCTGGTAAGAAAATGAAAACTATTGAATCACTATAATAAATTCACAGAAAGCAAAGTTTTATATTTCAGGGTGGTTGGGAGGTGCTAGGGAGGATTGTTGTCCTTAGAGGTTCAATTGGGTGCTTGAACACAGGGAGTTGTATCTTCCATCTGGTTGCAGCCAGAGAAACCAAGGTGGTTGGGAGGTGCTAGGGAGGATTTTTGTCCTCAGAGGTTCAAGTGGCTGCTTGAACACAGGGAGTTGTAGCTTCTATCTGATTGCAGCCAGAGAAACCAAGGTGGCAGGGTGGTGCAAGGGAGAATAAGTGTTCTTTGTTATACAGGTTGGAGCCTGTGTAACTGGAAGTAGGTGCTTCCATCCAGTTGGTGTTGGAACACTCAGGGAGTTGGTGCTTCCTTCCAGTGGGTGCTAGAGAAACCATAGAGTTGGTGCTCTCAAACAACTTGGTGCTTGCATAAGTGGAAGTAGGTGCTTCCATCCAGTTGGTGTTGGAACACTTAGGGAGTTGGTGCTTCCTTCTAGTGGGTGCTAGAGAAACCAGAGATTTGGTGCTCTCAAACAAGTTGGATCTTGTAAAACAGAGGTAATAGCCTCACATTGAGTTGGTGCTCAATTATAGATGATGTACAGAACTTAAAAGACTGCCTGTCATTTCAAAGAAGAAGAGGTTTTCTCCCTTTATGTGTTTCCTCGTGAAAATATGTCTCTGTGTATATCTTATGTGTTATTGATGCTCATTATTTATGTTGTCCATATGTTGTATAATATTGATGATCACTTGAAGAAAGATTAAGAATGTTTTAATAGAATTAAAAAAATTTAAGCACAATAACAATTGATTCACCCCCCCCCCTCTCAGTTGTCTTAGTAATTTCAACATGTTCATTCTATGAAAATAAAGGCCACAAGGTGGCATCTTGTTGGGAGAAGAAAGATACATTCCATAAGCCAAATTGTTTTCAGAGGAGGAATGAAAAGAATATGTTCCCAAACCAACAACAAATTTTGAGGTACAGAGAAAGGAGGAATATGTCAAGTAGTCCATATAGCAGTGACAAGAAATTTTTCCACCACTATAATTTGAGTGGACATTGGGAAGAAAAGTGTTGGCGACTTCATCTAGAGATTCACCCCATGAACCACATAGCCAAGAGAAGATTGTGGAAAGTGAAGCCTAATTGAGATAAATAACTTTCTACATCTCCAACCCAAGGAGTAGAATTTTTCCAAAGAGTTATAGTAGCATAGGAAGTTTGTATCACCATTGAAGTGGACAACATGTTGATGCCAACAACCAAGGAAACCTCATTCCAGTTGTTACTTGCAATCTTCTAGAAGAATTTTCCCTTCATGGAGATGTATCAAAGATTAATACAAGGAGGTCAATGATGGTCCTTCATACTTTTATAATCCAAATCTTGAGGCATTCCCTTATCCTCAAGACTGTATCCTATTGATGATTACCCCCTACAACCATACATGTGTAAGATTCGTAGAATTATTTGGGTGGAATAAGGTGCTATGATTGCACACCAAGGAGGTCATTCAAGCAACTTTGTTGTAGAGATAGAGTGTTGGTAAGCGCGTTCAAATAGAAAAGTGGTGTTTCCATGTCGAAAATCAATTGGTCCTAGCAGAAAAATGTTGTCCGCACATCTTCTTACGGAACTGCTATATGATGGCATAGCTTGTCAAGATCACATTGAACAAGAAAAACATAATTCAACTTGGCTTCATTGACTACTGAGATAGACTGTCTCCAAGTATGATAATGCAAGAGACTTTCATGTTGAATATGGGAATGAATTCTGATGAAAAAGTTCATATATAAAGATTGCTCAAAGTTGAGAGTCGGTGCATAGACTTTTGTAATGTACGAATCGATAATCCAATAACCAGAGCCACAACTAGAGATGAAACTAGAGCCAATAGCCAGAGCTAGAGCTAGAGATAGAGTGTTAGTAAGGACGCGAAAATATAAAAGTTTTGTTTCCATCCCAAAAAGCAATTGGTCCCAGCATAACAAATTTCCCACACGTCCTCTTTTGGAATTTTTATATGATGGCATAGCTTGTTGGGATCACAGTGAACAAGAAAAAAAATAAAATCAACTTGGCTTCATTGACTACTAAGATAGATTGTCTCCAAGCCTGAGAATGCAAGAGACTTGCATGTTAAATATGAAAATGAATTTTGATGAAAGAGTTCATATCTAAAGATTTCTCAAAGATGAGATTAAGTGCACAAGATTCTATATTATGGGAATAAATAAGCCAAGAACCATAGCTAGAGATAAATCTAGAACTAGAGCCAGTATCCAAAGTTGTGAGCTAGAGCCAGAGTTGGAGTTGTAGCTAGGATGTTAAGCCCTAGACAAATCCCCATGTTACCCTAGACAAAGTCACATGTTATGTATAAAAACCCATATTAATCCCAAGATATTGAATTATTACATTTCTAGTAGGTTGGTTAGAACCCTTCATTGCACCCTTTCATCATAATTGTAACTCTCTCTCTCTCTCTCTCTCTCTCTCTCTCTCTCTCTCTATATATATATATATATATATATATATATATATATATATATATATATATATATATATATATCAAAGAGACCTGGTATTAGGATCATCTTATATCATCTCATATTGTATTCTGGAGTGGATATATTATAAAATGAGGTTTCCCCATTGAAGTGGATTGAAACTATTGACTTTTTATCAATTTTAAGGCATTGGATCAAAACATTTGATACCATAGCTCATTGATCCTAGGGTTTTTCTTCTCCAATCAAGTCATCTTAGAATTTGTGTTATAACCTTTTTTTTGGGACGATTCAAACATTGAAAATTGGAGGTTATTTATAGGACATATCCAAGTATCTATGGTAAAAATTGTAGCTTTTGAGTCATCACACTTTCATAGTTACACCCTATGGATGATAGGGTATTTGACTAGTCCTATTAAGTAGTCTCAAATAGGTTTTATAGGAAAAATGATCATATCTTGTTCAACGAGGCTCAAAATTCAATGAAACTAGTTGCATTGGAAAGAATACAATTTGTAGTATTCTTGGTACACATTTTAGAATTAGATATCCAATATTGTGTGTGAGGCACACTGTACACGTTCTCTCTCCTAGAAAGGCCAAAAATCAGCACATTGTGGGGAAGTTACTCTAATTTTTTCTTGGCACATCCAATTTTGGTTAGACCTGTGGAATTCTAGAGAGGACATATCAGAGTACTACAGGAAGAAATTTCAGACTCAGAAGGGTCGAAATTGCATAAATACATCAAAAGGAAGGTCGATCAGGAGGACAGAGTCCAACTTGAGGGTTTGAAAGGTACGTAACTTACAATTGGCATAACTGTTTATTGGAATATATGTTTTTGGTGATTCAAAATTTGTGATAAATATATAATAGAGGAGTTTTATTATTATTATTCCATATGGGTCCCAAAAATATTTCAAGACCAATTAAACCTCCAGAAGTCTCGTCTATGACTCGAGAAGAAAATGAGGACATACATAATTGGTTGTCCAAATTGGAGGAACAACTTAAGGATTGGAGTGACAATTCTAATAATTGTGTAAACTCAAAAAGACGAATTGAAGAAATGGAAAGGAATATGGATGATATGGAAAATAAGATGGAAGAAAATAATTATGAAATTAAAGAAGAAATACAAAATTCCATGAAGGAAATGAAAAATTCCATGTCTTCCATTATCTTTCAAGGTCTAGATATTCCCTAAAGGATATATGAAAATGAAAGGAATTCATGAAAATAAAAGTAGTATTCATGTTGAAAAACTGTCAATAATAATCCATTTTCAACTAGTTAATCTAACTCCAATAGTGGAGGTAATTATGGTGGGGGTCCTAAATTCAACTTTCCCAAAATTTAATTAAAGAAGTTTGATGGTACAAAGGTCTTTACTTGGGTGAACCAAATAGACAATATTTTGAACCTACATAATATTATGGATGATAAGAAAAGTATTCACATAGAAACCTTGAGATTTGAGAAAAAAACATATCATTGGTATCAATGGATAGTGAAAAGGAATCCCCCTTTATATCACTACACTTGGGATTTATTTACAAGAGACTTAGAATCACAATATGGGAAAGTTTGGGAATAAGACTACCTAAGTCAATTGACAAGAATCAAGAACTTAGGTGACATTGAATATTATAATTCATAATTCCAGGTATTGGCCACAAGGGTGGATAACATAAGTGACAAACACTTGTTGGAAGGTTAAATGGGTGGATTAAAAGAAGACATTAAACATGAGCTTCTCTTAAGACATCCTACAAATATTGTGGAAGATATGAAAAATGCTTGTCATATTCATGCCAAAAATAAGGCTACACACAAGTCTAGCATTGGAAGAAGAGATTGTTTTGGAGGTCATAAGACAACCATACCTCAACCAACAAGGTTGAAACCTCAACAAAGGGATGAAATAAGAGAAAAATGACTATGTTTCAATTGTGACAGCAAGTATAGTAAAGGGCACAAATGTGGTGAGAAGAAATTATTCTGCATAGAATGTGAAGAGGAAGAAGATAGCATACCTAAACCAACAAGGTTGACACCTCAAAAAATGGATGAAACAAGAGAAAAATGACTATGTTTCAATTGTGACAGCAAGTATAGTAAGGGGCATAAATGTAGTGAGAAGAAATTATTCTACATAGACTGCAAAGAGGAAGAATATTGAGAATTGGAATCATCACAAGATCCAGATCTAAAAGAGACTACTCCAACAACATCTTGCCACGAATTGATCGTAACATCTACTCCACAAACCCTCAAGATACAAGGATACACCAAAAATAAAAAAGGTAACAATATTGATTGATTCGGGTAGCACCCATAATTTCATCAATTACAAATTAGCAAAATATATTAATTGATCTATATATCCCACACCATAGTTTCAAGTAATGATTGAAGATGGAGGTACCATAAATTGTTTAGGGAAATGACATAGCATTAAGCTCAAAATGGGGGAGCATTTTTTGGACAGCCCCATGATTTCCATGCAAATGGGGGGTGTTGTTGTATTAGGGGTCTAATGGTTGCAATCACTGGGAATAGTGGCCTTTGATTTTCAAAATATTTTCATGACATTTTCCTCAAATTGAAAAGGAAATTAAGCTTAGAGGTATCCAAGGGAAACCCTCTAAAGTGATAAGCTCTAATAGCATGGAAAAATTACTCAAAAAGGGAAACCAAGGTGTAATTTCACAATTGTGCTCACTTGATGTTCAAACATATATAGCCCCTGCTCCATCATATCTCCAAATAATTATCAACAATCATTCCAAGGTATTAGGTGAAATTCCTAAGAGTCTTCCACCATCTCGAGATCATGACCATGATATTCATTTGCAACTAGGAAATGTACCACTTAACATTAGGCCTTACAGGCATCCATATGCACATAAGAGTGATATTGAGTGCATGATCTAGAAAATGTTAGAGGTTGGAATCATTCAACATAGCCAAAGTTCTCTATCTTCACCAGTGGTGTTGGTTACAAAAAAGGATGGTTCATGGCGTATGTGTCCAGATTATAGACAGATCAAAAAAATGACCATCAAAGATAAGTTTCCTATCACTATCATTGATGAATTATTAGATGAATTGCATGGAGAAAAATTATTTACTAAGTTGGACCTTCGTTCGGGATATCATCAAATCAGAATGAGGCAGGTAGACATTCTGAAAACAACTTTTATAACACATGAAGTTCATTATGAGTTTTTGGTTATGCCATTTGGACTTACTAATGCACCTTCAACATTTCAAAGCTTGATGAATTCTATTTTCAATCCCTTCCTTAGAAAAAATGTGTTAGTATTTTTTGATGGCATACTAAACTACAAAAAATCTTGGGAAGAGCATGTACAACATGTTGATAGAGTATTACAACTATTGGAAGAGAAAAAACTTTATGAAAATCCTTCCAAGTGTGCCTTTAGGGTTCAAGAAGTGGAATATTTGGGTCATATTATATCTCATGAAGGTGTAAAAGTGGACCCTAAAAAAATTAAAGCTATGAGGAAATGGCCAATTACCAATACCTTGAATAAAATTAGAGGATTCTTAGGATTGACAAGCTATTACCGCAAGTTTGTCAATGACTATGGTCAAATAGCAACACCTTTCAGAACATTATTAAAGAATGAAGCATTTTCTTGGATCAAAAAAGAAACTAAGGATTTTGAAAAACTTAAGGAGGCTATGTGTACAAATCTCATCTTGGCCACACCTGAATTTACAAAAAGATTTATTATGGAGTGTGATCCCTTTGGTCATGGAATTGGTGCAGTTTTAATGCAGGAAGGAAGGCCCCTTGCCTTTGAAAGCAACCAACGTAACGGAAAAAACTTATTCAAACCCATTTATGAAAAAAAAATGTTGGACATACTACATGCAGTTAAGAAATGGCGCCCCTACATAATAGGAAGACACTTCAAAGTAAAAATAGATCATGACAGTTTGAAGTACTTCTTGGAGAAAAAATTATCTTTAGAATATAAACAAAAATGGGTTACAAAGATGTTGGGTTATGACTTTGAAATTATCTACAAAAAAGGAAAACATAATGTTGTGGAAGATGCCCTTTCAAGGAAATAAGAAGAAACAAAAGGTTCATTATGTGCCATTTCTCTTCCACAATCTGATTGGGTGGAAGAAGCAAGGATAGAATGGAAGCAATATCAAGATGTATGCAAGATCATTAAACAACTACATGAAGACCCTAGTTCAGTAGATAATTTTGCACGGAAGAATGATTTTCTATGGTATCATGATCACCTATATTTATGTAAGAGTTCTCAACTCAAACATAAGTTCCTTATGGAATTGCACACTTCTTCTATAGGGGGACATTTAGGATTCTTGAAAACATACCACATAATCAAGACAAAAAATTTCTTGGAAGGTCTTAAAAATTATTTTCAAAAGTTTGTGTCTGAATGCTTGGTCTGCCAACATAATAAGGGAGAGACAATCAAGACTCCAAGTCTCCTACAACCATTAGATATACCATGCCAACATTGGGAAGAACTTAGAAGTTTCAATGGATTTTATTACAGGTTTACCCAAATCCGAGGGAAAGACTATCATCATGGTAGTAATGGATCGACTAAAAACGTATGCCCATTTTTTCTCTCTTTCGCGTCCTTTTAAAGAAAGTACAGTAGCCGCAAAATTCATAGAAACAATTCAAAAACTACATGGAGTCCCCAATATTATTGTAAGTGACAGAGACCCAATTTTCACGAGAAATTTTTGGACTGAATTATTTTCTTGTTTGGGTACTCAATTGGCTCATATCTCATCTTACCACCCTAAATATGATGGGAAAACTGAGATTGTGAATAAATTTCTAGAAGGATATCTTTGTTTATTTTCATCCGATAAACAGACAAAATAGGTCAAGTGGTTTCCCTTGGCAGAATGGTGGTACAACACATCCTTCCATACTTCATCAAAAGTGTCCCCACTTCTCGCACTTTATGGATATAATCCTCCATCAATAACTTCACCCTTGAGAGGTAATACAAAGGTTCAAGTAGTGGAGGACCACATAGGGAACCAACAAGAGGTCCTCAAAATATTGAAGGACAACCTGGTTATGGCACAAAATAGGATGAAACAACAAGTATATGAACATCACAGTGAAAGCAAATTTGAAGTGGGGGATTCAGTATTTCTAAGGATACAACAGTACAAACAAATGTCCCTCAAGCAACAAAAGGACAATAAATTAGAACCTAAATATTATGGCCCCTATAAGGTTTTTCAAAGGATTGGAAGTATGGATTATAAATTGGAGTTGCATCCCTCTTCACGTGTACATCCAATCTTCCATGTTTCTTGCTTAAAGAATGTCATTGGCAACAAGATCCCAATCCAAACTATTTTACCAGAGATCAATGAAGAAGGGAAAATCATACTAGATCTAGAAACAATCCTTGAAACAAGAATTAAGAAGCTAAGAAATCAATCAATTATAGGGTACCTCATCAAATGGAAGAACCTACTAGCGGAAGAGGCGACATGGGAATATGATTTCTTCATGCAAAAGCACCTGTGGTTAGTCAAGCGTTGAGGAAAACACTTGTTTGAAGGGGAGGGGCATGTTAAGAACTAGACAAAGCCCCATGTTATGTATAAAATCCCATATTAAGCTATAGATATTGAATTATTACATTTCTAGTAGGTCGTCTAGAACCCTTCATTGCACCCTTTCATCATAATTGTAACCATTTGTCTCATATATATATATATATATATAGATATAGATATAGATATAGATATAGATATAGATATAGATATCAAGGAGATATAGTATTAGGATAATGTTATCTAATCTCATATTGTATTTTGAAGTGGATATATTGTAAAAGGAGGTTTCCCCCTTGAAGTGGACTGCAATTATTGACTTTTAGCAATTTTAAGGTGTTGGATCATAACATAGGAGCTAGAGTTAGATCCATGTTCTAGAGAAGAATACAAAAGGCACATTGATATATATTGGTCCTCTAAAATTTTGGATACGAAAAATCATCTCAACAAGGAGGTGTGATCTGAAAAGGATACGAACAAGTGAATGGTCATAAGACTCAGTGCTTGCAAATGTAATTTGGTAATCAATGAAGGTTAGATAAAGTACAAAAAGAAATGAAAGTATAAAAATTAAATGAGACAAAGAGGGGAAAAATATAATTAAATGAAATAGAAAATGAAAATAGGACAAGAATAGTGAGAGAGGAATGGGAACTGATTTAGTCTCTTGGCCTTCACATTATTCCTTATCTCTCCTATATCTCCTTGTAACTTGACTCTCAAAAGGTATTTTGGCCAAAGTGGGGAGTATGCATAAATATCCATGAGCTACATTTTAATTGGAGATTATTAGAATAAGAGAATTTAGCAACCATTGAATGTTGTGTAAATGTATTGAACCTACACATAATAGATCTAGATATCAAATGAGATACATAGTTTGCAGAGAAAATATGAGAAAAGAGAAGCAGGAGATAAAGAATGGAAGAATTCTCATTAACCAAATGAATGAATGATAATTTACACATGATATACTCTGTATAACTCAAGTAATTCACATTGGAGGATAAGCTAATGCGCCATAGTGGTGGTCTAGAGTGGTTTGTACACACACCAGCAGTTATGGGAGTAAAGTGCCACCTAGTCTAGTCTCTCAGGCAATTGCGGGAGTGAACTGCCACCTAGTATGAGTTAACTAGTCTCTCAGTCTTCAGTTAACATACTAAAAGAGAGTGAAATGAGGAGATCGGGGAATCGTGAGTAACGCACTATTCTGGTGATAATCCTAAGGAAAATGCACATTAGCTAATGATGATCTCAATCTAGCATCTAGAATCCACTCATATGATCAAACTGAAGTGTGAAATGAAGAGAATATTCTCCTAGAGGAATATTCTCCCTAAACTATAGGAGACTTAATAATGACTAATAAACATAGGGAAAACCTTAGGAAAAATAAATCCTAGGTGTGTGTGAAGTATCTCCAACACCCCCCTGAACATCACTAAGGTGAAAATAAAGAATGGGTCCCGACAACAAGGCCATTTTAGGTACCCAAATACAAAATATACACTTAAATAAACGAGCAAAGAGGGAAACCTCATGGGAAAAACCCACCCTCAAAGTATAATGTATGTAAAAAGAATAATTTACAGTTGTTGGGCAAATGTGTCCTTCACTCCAAGACGACTGTGCAGAGAATGAAACTTTTGCTCAGTGAAGGTCTTGGTGAAGATGTTTGCAGTCTATTATGTTGAAGGAAATAACTTCAGGTCGATGATCCCCTCATGTACTAAGTATCGGATGTAGTGCATGTGGATATTGATGCGCTTCATCTGATGCCTTTGAATTAGATCTCTGCAGAACTTCAAAGTTCTCTGGTTGTCACACCAAATGATGATCGGTCGGTGAAACTGAATGCCAAACTCAATGAGAAAATGTTGTAGCCACATAGCCTGAATGGTTGTCTTAACTACCCCTCTATACTCTACCTCGACTGAAGATAGAACAATAGAAACATGTTTATTTCTCAACCAATAGATAGGCCTGAAACCAAGACTCAATGAGTAACTAGATGTGGACTTGTGATCAATGTTATCACCAGCCCAGTCATAATCAGTGAACCTGATGAGATCCAATGTAGAGTATACTCCATAGTGAATCCCAAAGGTGATGGTACCCTATATGTATTGAAGGATACACTTTGCATCCTTCCAATATAGCTCATGCGACTCCTTCATGAACCTAGAGACTGCTCCAAATGCATAGGAGAGGTATGGTCTAGACTATGTAAGATACAATAGGCTACCCACCATTTGTTTGTACAGTGTGTTGTCCACTAGTGGAGTGTCCCTTCCATCCTCAAGTTTGACTCCTGATAGGAAAGGAGTTGGGGCATACTTGCAGTATGTCATGTGAAATGTCTCAAGGAGATCTCGTGCATACTTCTCTTGAGACAGTTTGATGTCTGATGCATCTTGACTGATCTTGAGTCCAAGGAATAAATGTAGCAGACCCATGTCCATCATCAAGAACCTTTCATGCAAAATCCTCTTGACTGCAACAATCATTGAAGTCAAGCAACCCGTGATCAACAAATCATCAACATACATAACTAGGAGTATAAATGAATCAGTCATCCTGATCATGTAAACATTCGGGTTTGACTTACAACGTACAATTTTTTGTGACAACAGGTATGAGTCCATCTTAGAATACCATGCCCTCGGGGCCTTCTTGAGGCCATAAAGAGACTTCTTCATTTAATAGACCAAAGATGAATCCCACATAAATCCCTGGCCTGCTCCATATAGATGTCCTCAGATAGATTGTCATGAAGAAATGAATTCTTCACATCCATATGATGTAATTCTCATCCCTTGGTTGTCGTAATGGAAAGTGCCAAATGTATGGAATCCATCTTCTCTACTAGAGAAAAGGTCTCATCATATTCAATGTCATGCACCTATTGAAAGCCTTTGGCAACTAGCCTATATTTGTATCTACTAACATGTCCATCTGTTGCACTCTTGGTCCATTAGACCCATATGCACCTAACAAATTTACTTCCTGAAGGAAGGGGAACCAGATCCCAAGTCTGGTTCTCAAGGAGGGAATTGTACACCTCCTTCATGGTGGATTCCAAAAAGGGATTTCCAGTAGCCTCACCATAGGACTATGGATATGAAGACTGAACCAAGAAAAAATACATGGGTGGCATTTGTTCAGTGCCGGTGATTGCAAGAGGAGGCTCCTTGAAATAAGATCGAGTAGTCTTGGTCCACTTGGTCCTATGCTTTGGCTATGTATCTGCATTTGCATGTAATGAATCTGCATATGACTGTATTGAATCTATATCTAGATCATTTAAATCCTTTGAATCAGAACTCTCATCTGAAGAAGAGTCGGCATGTGCATGCTCGTCATCTCTGACAGGTGGAAGAACAAAAGTTTATGCATGTAGTTGTTGAGATACATGCGAGACATTTTCCTCAAATTGGACACTTCGCTCAATGATGAGCCGGTCCAAGGAAAGCTCAATGAGTATGTATATCTTCACACTTTCTAGGTATATAACAAAGATACACTCTGTGCTCTATGAATCAAGTGACTTCCTCTTATCAGAGGGAATCTTGGCCCATGCACATGAACCAAAAATACGGAAGTGGGTCACTTCCTATTTGAGGCCGCTCCAAGCCTCATAGGGGGTCTTATCCTTGACACATCTATGGGGAGATCTGTTTTGGATGTAGGTTTCAAAATTAAGTGCTTCATCCCATAATCTATGTGGAATTGAATTTGTATGTAGCATGAAAGATGTCATCTCTTTTAGAGATCTATTTTTTTTGCTCAATAACTCCATTTTGTTGTGGAGTATAAGGAACTGTGTGCTCCAACTGAATCTTGAACTCATGAAAAAGATTCTATATCTCATGGTTAACATACTCTTCCCCATTATCTGTTCATAAGAATTTGATTTTCTTTCCTCGTTGCATCTCAACAAGGGATTTGAAATCTTTGAGGTATTGAAAGACCTCTGATTTTTGCATGAGAAAGAATATCCATGTGAAGCATGAGAAATCATCAACAATAGTGAGAACATACCTTTATTTATTGATTTATGGATGTGTAAAAAGGCCCATGAGGTCACTATGCATCAGATCTAAAGAAAAGGAAGCCTTCTAAGTCTTTCCTTTGTCGAATTTCTCTTAAGGGTGTTTTCCAAGAACACATCCCTCACAAATTCCTTTGGAGAAGTGGATTTCAAGTAGACCATAAACCATTCCCTTCTTTCTAAATTGTTGCATATATATGAAATTTAAATGCTTGAACCTTCTGTTCCATATCCTACTGCTTTCATCAGCATGGGTAAGCAGTAATGCAGAATCTGGTTCAATAAATTCAGAAAATGTGTAGAGTCTAGATTGATAATTTACCTCACTGGTAGAAACCCTGGAATTGGTTTGCATGTCATACATATCCACTGCATCAGCTATGAATATGACTCTCTTTCTGGTGACATATTTTTTTATCTGATACACGGAGAGAAGATTGACAGAAAGTTTGGGAACGTGCAGCACATTCTCGAAACTTTCGTTTGTGAGTTCAATTCTTCCTTTGTCGGTGATCTCGACTGGAGATTTGTCCCCCATCATAATAGGAGGACCTTTGCATGTGTCAATGAAGAGTGGACTTATTTTGTGGCTTCCATGTGGTGTGATGCACCTGAATCTATGATCCAAGCATCGAGAGAGGATTTGATGGCAATCAAATCATGGCTAGAATTGCCTTTCTTGGGATTCTGATCTTATGGCTTCTTATTCTTGGCACCCTTGGGGATACAATATCCAAGGTTGTTTTGTTGAAGTATTTGGGCTATTTTGTCTGTTTGTTTCTGCATACATGCAGATTCTGGATGGAATCCTTTATGGTAGTAAGTGCATTTCTCCCCTTTTCTTCCCTTTCCACCTTTGGATCCGGAGGCATCGTTGAAGGGTTTTGAGTACCCTTATATCTTTGGATTTGCATGTGATTTCCTTTTTTATTTGTCTTTGTATTTATGATATTGATGACCACTACCATATTGCATAGTAAGTGAATGCACCTTTGGGACTTTGATTTTTCCCATATTGATGAGCTTGTTATGCTCTTGTGTCAGAGATTCAATGAAGACCTCAAGAGAGGGCATCTTCCAGGTGGTTCCAGAGGTGATCCTAACTGAATGAAATGTGGATACAAAAATTGAGTATTCATGACCAATTTTGGAGAGAATGGTGAAAATCATTTGTTTCTCCTCCTTATATTTGTCAACCCCGCAAGCCTTGAGTTGCAACAGCAAATCCTTATATTTGGTAAAGAAATCTTGGATATTGTCAAAGGTTTTTGGATCCAATGTGAACAATTCCACCTCGAGCATGTGTCCGCTCATCTCATCCTTTTTTCCAAAAATCTCTTGCATGGTTTCTAGGCTTCAATGGGGGTTTTACACGAGGATATGTGAAAGAGGAGTTCAGGAGAAATGAGACTGCAAATAGTTCCAAACGCTTCATCCATTTGATTCAGATACTTGGATTTTTATATGGATGATGTGGGTTCACTCTTTGTGTCCATGGTTAACCTTTATAATACTCTACCTATAGTATGCACTATCATATTCTCCTTCCATAAAAATAAATTGTACGGTGTAAGAATGAATTCTTTTGGGAATTCCATTTTTATGTTGTCTTCAATCTTTGGCACCTGCAAAAATAATATAGTGTGTCTTTTTCCTAGAAATTTGTCGGCTCTGATACCATGTAAATGTGTTGAACCTACACAAAATAGATCTATCTAGAAAATGACATACATAGTTTGCAGAGAAAATATGAGAAAAGAGAAGCAAGAGAGAAAGAATGGAAGAATTCTCATTAACCAAATGAATGAATGACAATTTACACATGATATACTTTGTATAACTCAACTAATGTGTACTGGAGGAGAAGACAATGTGCCATAGTTGTAGTATAGAGTGATCTAGACACACACCAGTATTTACAGGAGTAAACTTCCACCTAGTCTAGTCTCTTGGGCAATTACGGGAGTGAACTGCCACCTAGTTTGAGTTAACTAGTCTTTTAGTCTTCAGTTAACTGACTAAAATCAAGTGAAGTGAGGAGGAGATCAGAGAATCATGAGTAATGCACTAGTCTGGTAATAATCCCAAGGACAATGTGCATTAGGTGGTGATGATCCCAATGTTGCATGGTGATGATCCCAATGTAGCATCTAGACTCCACTAAACTGATCAAAATGAAGTGTGAACTGAAGAGAATATTCTTCTAGAGGAATATTCTCCCTAAACTATAGGAGACTGAATAATGACTAATAAACATAGGGAAAACCTTAGGAAAAAGAAATACTAGGTGTGTGTGAAGTATCTCCAACATGTTCTTTCCCCCATTTGGGTTTCTAGGGTAAACAATGTGTCCATTCTGTCTTGAATGGTATAAATATTTCTTTTTATTGTGTAAATCTTGAAATAATTATGGTATGACAATTTTTTGGAAGCTACTATATATTCAATTATTTATTCAGCTTATTTTAATGTTGTGATTTATTTTATGTTCTTTTGTATTAGAGATGTTGACTGTGTTTATTTCATTGGAGTGAGAATCCATTCTTATAGGTAGTTTTACAATTTTCCTTCATGGTTTCATTATCCATGAGAAAATGAAGAGCACCAAAAATTATATCTAGTCCACCACTTGATGCACTCTGAAATTGAAGATCAATGTTTTTCATAAAATGGTTGTTGCAATTACTTAACTGAGATTCTAATTATAAATATGAAGAACAAAAAATATTATGATTGTTGAAGCCATACACAACAATTTATTATTTCCCATAGCTATACACAACGGATGAAGGTGGATTGAGGTTGTACGCCTATTCTACAACTTGCACTCAACAAGTAATCCATTATTAGAGGTTGCACGCACCCCAGTAGCGTGGGTGCAATTTTTTATTGGTTCTTGAGGTCGTATAAGGATCATATGTTGGTTGTACAATCCATATGCATCCAAAAGATGTCATCTCTCTCTCTTCCTAGAGTCATACAACTTGGCTAGTTGCATTGGAATATATGCTAAGGGTTTGCTTGGAAAGGATTGGGTGTTTCCTTGGTTGATTGGATTATGAGTTGAGTGGAAATTTGAATGGATGGAAACCATAAGTTATATCACCATTCATTCATTTCCTATTTTTTCATCTTATGGTTTAAATTGTATGGGATTAACTTAATTAATACCTATTGGAATTATTTAAATTTGTCTCATTCCCATACACTTTTGAAGTCATCCTTGTTAACCCCCCCCCCCCTTGCCTAGGGGTAACTAGAGGAGATCATGTCTCATGGAGAACATGATCCCAACCATGATGATGATCAACATGTCTCGAGATGGTAGCCAAACAACCCCCCTCATTCGCCTTTATAGCTACAGGTCGACCAAGGCTCATCACATTCAAGCAACCTAGAGTATGGGAGATGGTAATCCATCGTCATTGTTAGTCCCTAAAGTTGCACTTCATTGTTATTCCCTAAATCAAGAGAGATGAGAAGAGGCAAAATATCTAGCTCAAATCCAACTAAAAGGTAGCATCTCCTAGGTCAAAGGCAAGAAATTGGACAGTAAAAATTTTAAGAGATAACATGAAATGGAAGAAGTAAACACTTAATGAATGCAAAGGAAATGCAATATTCTCATCCTTCTACATTCATGGAGAAGATACTCAGACCAAAATATCATTTTAATCTAAATCAAAATATTTGAAAAGAAAAATACAATTTACAGGGAATGAACGGTAGAATCATTGTTGTCAGTAGATCTGCAACTGTGTAATGACTAATGCATTGCAAGAATCATAATTTTCATCATACAAGAAGAAAGAAAATTTATGGGACACAAATATATTGTTCATAAACTTGATGCTCTAAGCATGAAAATAAAAAAATTACAGAGAATGATTTTACATCTTGGTCAAGACTATGACCTCTCCTCTCTCAACCTTCAATACCCTCTTGGGACTCCCCCTTCCTCTGTTACATTGCAAATGATGAAATAAATAGAAGCTCCGACCTCTGAGTAGTGACCCACCCTTTGGAACAAATATATGAAAATAAACTAAAAATAAAACAATCCATGATCTATTTGCAAGAAATCTCGAACAGTGAATTCTAATTCCTTCCAATCTGTGTTCTGGAGTCATCATGCTAATTACTCTACCACTTGTATCTCGAATCCCTGCTTCATCTTCTACCTAAAAATATTGAGCTTAATTTAAACAAGAAATTCATCCTTTGATTGCCACTCTCCTCCATCATATATGGAACTAATTCTTGACTACCAATTCTATGCCTTAGGATGCACTTTAATTGAGA
>ML840453.1:41977-55858 GCA_009831015.1 Picea engelmannii | reverse complement strand
AAAAAAAAAAAATTTAAATTCATATTATTATTTTAAAATGTCAAACATGATGTATGTCATTATGCATTATCATATTTTATTATTCACTATTATATTCATGCATACACACTCACAAAATGCAAACGATCACACTTATTTGAAGTTCAAAAAATGTAGTCAAATCATATTGTGTTTTAAGAGAACATTTGTGCACATCTCATTGCAATATAATGCTTTGTATCATAAATTGCAACTTTAATCTATATATTTACCTCTCTTTAAAACCACTTAGAGATAAAACATTGTTACTAAAGACAAATTCACAATGAAAATTCTACAAAACAGATAGAGTTAAAAACCTGATATAATCATAGACCCCTCTAAAGTAAAATGGGTCAACAAAACCAACATCACCTAACAAAGCAACATTTAAGTGAATCTTATTAAAGAACATGCATTGTCTAGTGTTCAAAACTAATCTCAACAAGCATGAGTAGACATAGATCCCCAAAATAAGTGATGGATAGTTTCACTTTGACCACAAGGGTGGATTGCACCTACAAATCGGATAATGGAGGAAGACGTCTCTAATAAACACCAATAACTAGTTGATTGTATTTATAAAATGACATGAGATGAGGAGGGAAGCCCCTACTTATAACAATAATGATGCAACAACACTAAAAAAAAACTAACTTAGGACTTAAGACACGAATAATAACTAGGCCCTTATTATATAAGAGAGACAATTTTACAAATATACCATTATTACAAAATCACGAGCTTACACACAAAATGGCTTAGGTAAATACTGTCATTTTCTAATTAGTAATAAGGATGTTGTGGTTATGTATGCAACATGCCCTTCACTAAAAAAACTTTGTCCTCGAAGCTTGAGGACCAAAGAATAGCTCAACCATGCAATTTCTTCTTCTTGCCTTTGGCCATCACTTGAAGATGGTCATATGTATCGATTCAAATGGATGGAAGGTTAGAGATTGATGTTCCTTGATGAACTAAATAAACCCATTCACTTTACGCTATTGAAAATGCTCAACAAGGTGATACACATCCAAGTAATGCTCAAGCAACACACTCAAAATTCTCTAATTAGAAATTACATCCACATAGATGTGAAATGTTCAAGAGGAAATTTTTAATAAAGAACATTCAAGTTGAAATCTCTTTGTTGCTCCCTGCTCATTAACTACCTCAACGATTTTTTCTTCCTTTGCAACTAGTGCATTATGCTAACCATGAAAGTAATCATAGGGAGGAAGATCTCCATGGAAGAGAAGCTAGAGGCAAGGATAATTTTAAGGACAAAAAATTATCTCAAAATGTAGAAACTTTTGTGAATTGTACTAGTCCTCAATATGCAAAATATAAAATGTTTGACGATATTTTTGTAAAAATATTCAAATATCTAAGGATTTTATATAGTTTCTATAAATTTTGGGCTATTTTTAAGGTAAAATAGTTTTATTTGATAGAATTTGGGTGGATATTTTTATAAAAAATGGAAATTAGCGAAATATTTTTTTAGGAAAAAGCATGGAAAATTAGCCCATGGGCAAAATTTAGCCCCTAAAATCACCTATGGCTAGAGGATTACTTTTTCCTCTACTAGATCCTCTTGACATGGATATTCTTCATAGAGAAAAGTAAATTCAACAAAGAGAATATGAAAGTAGTCATATCCACATAACTAGAAGATGTCTCCATAACATTCTTCACAAGCATCTTCCAAATCCAACCATGAATCTATGTCCTTACTATATTCATTTTCTATAATGAGTAAAGTACAAAATCTATCACATACATCCAAAAATATTTCCAATGCCTCTTTCATTACCATATCTAAATGTGCTTTTTTTCCCCCCTAGAAATAATAGTTCCAAAATGACATTTTTGATAGGTCACAACTTGTTGGGGACACTTGCACACCTAGGGGTGGATCACACCTACATATCCTAAAACACGAACAAAGACATCACCACAAAAACAATACTCAAATGAGTACAAATATTTGATCGACTATAAGTGAGGAGAGGAGACCCCTATCAATACAACTCTCCACTAACTTATTGATGAGTCATTATTGTGTGTAGCTAACTACTCTCAACTAACTTAGTAATGAGTCATTAATACGATTAATTAACAAATCTTGAGTCTCAACTAACTTAGTGATGATTCATTAATGACTCAAGTCTTAAACACTAGACTAGTGAGCTTATAAACAAAATAGCTCATGTACAAACTATTTTTTGTCTAAGTGCACAACACAGTCTCCATTGACTTAATAAAAAGTGAGGTTGTTACTAGTCCCATGAGCCAACAAGATACTCTACTAAACATGTTTTGAATGGTATCTGTCAATGTTATCCTAAAAAAAATTGTCTCTACTATTTGAGGAAACTGGCATGAGTCAACACTTCTAAATATGATTTACCCCAAGTCCCAACTTATACTTGCTAATTGGACTTGCAAGTATGATTATAACTCTTTAGCCAAATGCCAATGGGCAAGTCTAGCAAATCAAACTCAATGACTTATCCATAAAGACGCAAAAATTATGTGTATGTCCTTCCAAAGAGATTTTTTTTTCAAATTTACATTAATAAAGAATACGTTTGAACTTAAAACATTTTTTATTTTTTATTATTTCCCAAATCAACTCTAACTTTCCCAAGTCCCAATCAACTCTTACTCTTGGAACTCACTAGAACATTCACAATTTTGCTTTGAAAATTTTGAAACTATACTTAAATTTGTTTAATTTATCCTTTTCAATCATAGTGTGAAACTTTAGTGGTAATATTAAGACATTTCAAACACATTTTGTAAATTCAATTTAACACAACCCATTATATTTGCTTTAGATTCACTTCTCCAAACAAAACAATGAATTATATATTGTCATAATTATATACACTGTGTATAGACAAGCAACACTTTTCATACTAATTAAGGCATTTCAAACACATTTTGTAAATTCAATTTGACATAACCAATTATATTTGCTTTAAAGTCACCTCTCCAAACAAAACAATGAATTATATAGTGTCATAATTATATACATGGTGGATACACAAGCAATGCCCTTCTTACCAATTCGTAGAGACATATAATTTATGGTATACTCAATATCTAATTTGATTTCTCTATTTTTATATTTGTATTTCTATATTTGTAAGGCAATTTGTTAACGAAACTTAGTAATGACAATCTTTGATTTATTGTAGTTAAAATTGTTTAAATAGGCATACTTCATTATATTAGTCAATGACAAGAAAATTTCAAGAAAATTTTAGTTGGTGAATCTTTTCAATTTATAGAATGTTGTGTAGTAGGGGTATGCATATTTAGCTTCAAGGTACATGATCCTTGTATTGGTACATGTATTATGTATCCAATTTAGGGTTAGGTATGTATTTCACATATCCACCCCAATTGGGTACTATTGGGTATGGTTTACACAAAAATATGAGACATACTTTAATGCAGGTACTCGTACCTAAAATTGAGTACATTGGTGTGGTAAAAACATGGAAAACAATAATTTTTTTACAAAGAAAGTGAGGTTGTTACTAATCCCATGAGCCAACAAGATACTCTACTAAACATGTTTTCAATGGTATTTGTCAATGTTATCCTAAAAAAAAATTGGCTCTACGATTTGAGGAAACCTGCTTAAGTCAACACTTCTAAATACGATTTACCCCAAGTCCCAACTGATACTTGCCAAATGCCAATGGGAAAGTCTAACAAATCAAAGTCAATGACTTATCCATAAAGATGCAAAAATAATATGTATGTCCTTTCAAAGATAATTTTTTAAAAATTTATATTAAACTTTTACATTAATGAAGAATATGTTTAAACTTGAACATTTTTTTATTATTATTTCCCAAGTCAACTCTAACTTTCCCAAGTCCCAGTCAACTCTTACTATTAGAACTCACTATAACATTCTCTTAGTTAAGTCTAGTAATTTTATTCACAATTTTGCTTTGAAAATCTCGAAACTATGCTTAAATTGGTTTAACTTATTCTTTTCAATCATAGCATGGAACTTTAGTGGTAATAAAGCATTTCAAACACATTTTGTAAATTCAATTTGACATAATAACTCATTATATTTGCTTTAAAGTCACCTCTCCAAACAAAACAATGAATTATACAGTGTCATAATTATATACATCGTGGATCGACAAACAACACCCTTCATACCAATTAAGGCATTTCAAACACATTTTGTAAATTCGATTTGACACAACCCATTATATTTTCTTTAGATTCTCTTCTCCAAACAAAACAATGAATTATATAGTGTCATAATTATATACATTGTAATAGACAAGCAACGCCCTTCATACCAATTTAATTTGTACAATGAATTATATAGTGTCATAATTATATACATTGTAATAGACAAGCAACGCCCTTCATACCAATTTAATTTGTAGAGACATATAAGTTATGATATACTCAATATCTAATTTGATTTCTTTATTTCTAGATTTGATTTCTTTATTTCTAGATTTGTAAGGCAATTTCTTAATGAAATCTAATAGTGTCAATCTTTGATTTATTGTAGTTAAAAGTATTTAAGTAGGCATACCTCATTATATAAGTTAATGACAAGAAAAAATTAGTTAGTGAATATTTTCAATTTACAAATGTTGTGTAGTAGGGGTATGCATATTTAGCTCCAAGATACATGATCTTTGTATTGGTACATTTATTATGTATCGAATTTAGGGTTAGGTATGTACTTCTCATATCCACCCCAATTGGGTACCATTGGGTATGGTCTACACAAAAATATGAGACGTACTTTAATGCGGATATTTGTACTTAAAATTGAGTACACCGAGGTGGCAAAAGCATGGAAAACAATGATTTTTTTACAAAAAAATTTAAAAAATAAAAATTTTAAAAAATATTAAAAAATTAAACTGAATGAAAGCAGTGTGTCCATCCTCCAAAACCATAAATAGTCAATTGCTATGCTTTTTCATCAACTCATAAACCCTAAAATATAATTCGTTTTCATTCACACCATGAAGAGAGAAACACTCCAATAGAGAAGAATAAGAAGATTTGGGATTTTGGTGTCATTTTTCTTGCATAAAACTCATGGGCAACATATGCATTTGGATTGAATGTACTTTGGCTTGAACAATTTGGATGTGATATGTTCCATTTATTAAAAAAATTAAGGATTATTATGTTTAAAAAGATGCTCATACCATATAAATCATATGAGCAAGAATGCTAGTATATAAGTAATCCCATTTGAATTTAATGTGTTATGATATGGTGAATCCATATTTATAACATTGGAGATTGGTGATATATATTTGGCACTCAATTAAGCTCAGATGGGCTCTGCGGTTTTCTCTCTCCCTTCTAGGGGGGATGATAAGCCTCCCTCAGCTACCCCCTTTTTGGTCACCTTGCTGCAGTCACATGTATGAAGACAAGGTTTTATTATATTACTCGAAGGACCCCTCCTCACACTTAATCATCTGGGCCAACCATCTCCCCCGCCCTCCGAAATCTCTTGTTCCCCCACCATCATTTACTCTATCCCACCTGTCTTTTCATCTCCCTCTATCACATCCCAGTTCCCTCCTACCCACACTTTCTCCCCCATGTCCCATCCCTCCCCTCCCTTAATCGCTCACAATCTCCCCTCACCTCCCCCTCAAATCTCCCCCATGCAGAACGACAATAGTCTCCCATATTCTTGTCATCATGGCCACCCTTCACCTTCCTACAATTCGTCTCCTCCCCTGGTTGAGTCACACTCCCATTCCAACATCACTGCAGAATTACTCACAGAAAACCTTCTCTGCGGTAACATGCAACCTTCTCTTTCCCCCAAAAATTCCCCATCTCCACCTCCTCGTAATAAAAAATGTCTAAAAAGGAAAGACCACACCCTATCGCTGTCATTGGGAGCAAAGGTGCAGGTAAAATATCTAGCCAAAATGGAGAAAATGATGTTGGTAGGAAGGTTTGCGAGAAATGCCCCTTCATGGACAGTATAAAAAAATGGACCTCTCGCACTTTTTCCACCTGGATCGGTTATATCTCGGTCAGTTTTGTCCTGGCAAAAGGATTGTTTGCGTGGAATTTTTGATCAAAACAAGATGCCATCAAAATCCTCGCTGGAAGTAAACTTCGATAAAAACTTGGAAGTAAACTTATCTTTTGTTGAAACAGGTTACATGGCTATGGTGTTCATTTTTGTTGGAATAAATTTATTTTTCCTTCTGCCTCTGGTGTCGTCCCATCCAGTACTCTATAATTCTTCACCACCAAGGGAAATCATATTCCCATGAACTAGACTATGAAGGCATTCCCTTCATATGTAGGAGATACCATACCTATGGTCACTTGGCTGTGGATTGCTTGAAACAAGAATCCAAGGATAAATGGGTTAAGAAACCAAACTTAAAAAAGCAAGATCTATGTGTTCGGCCAAACAACTATAATCAACTCAGGCATCTCCAATGGATACCTCTCCACCAAGGATTTCTTCTTAGGAACTTGAAGCTCTCCCGTCGACGCCACTAGTAACAATGTTTCAAACCCCTCACAATCCAATCCATCAACGATGACCTCTGGTATGCTCTCTACTTCTGCTCCTTTAACAAATTCTCAAAATATGCAGAGCACACCTTCCCATCCCTTTCCCCTCCTGGTTTCACCCCCTCCTCTTTCAATTCGGTATCCTTGTACCAACAACTTAACATCAAGGTTTTCAAGTTAGAAATAGATCTCATAATATCCCATAATTCATTTTCGACACCCATTCATAAAATTATCATTTATCAAATAGATTGCATCATATCCAACACCATTCTACTAGCATTTAAACCTTCATAGGATTCACATTCACACAATATGTCACATCATATCCATCATCATCAATAACACTTAAACATTCATAAATTTACATTCACATAGTAGATCACATTATATCCATCATCATCAATAACATTTAAACATTCATAAAATTTACATTCTCACAATATATCACATCATAACCATCATTATTCAAATACATATAACATTCATAAAGGTTCATACATCTTAAAAGTTTAAGTGTATCATTTAATAGTTTCACTGTGAGTAGAAAATAAAAATGTAGGTCTCAAGTAATCCTGGTTGTCTAAGTCAAAAGTTGGTGATACATACACCCAACCTTCGAGAAACATATCCTTGAGGTGGTCAAAAAAGTGAGGGATAGTCTTGTCATAGTGTCTCAGCATCTTCCCAAGTAGCAGATCCTGGACTATACTTGTCCCATTGGACCTTAACCTGGTCTACCAGACGGTTCCTGAGCTGTCGGACTCTACGGTCCAATATGCGTAACGGTTCTACCGTGAGAGTTCCCACGTCCAATACCTGCAATTCCTTCCAATTTAGTTTATGTGATTCATTGGCAACATAATGACATAAAACAGACACATGAAAAACATTATGAGTTTTATGTAAGTGGGGTGGCAGTACGAGACGATAGGCAACGGGTCCAATTTTCTCTTGGATTTTGAATGGTCCTATAAATCGAGGTGACAACTTTGTCCCCTTCCCGAACCGTATGGTACTCTTATTAGGCTTGATACGAATGAAAACCTAGTCTCCCACTTCATAACTTCGGTCAGTCCTATGTCCATCCGCATAACTTTTCTGCCTATCCTATGCTTCCTTTAGTCTCTGCCTAATCTGAATCACCTGTTCCTCCATCTCTTGAATCAATTCTGGCCAAATTGTTACTCAGTCTTCTAATCTATCCCAACTCAATGATGTCCTGCATGGTCTTCCATACAGAGCTTCGTAGGGCGACATTCTGATGGAGCTATGAAAACTGTTATTGTAGGCAAACTCTACCAAAGGTAGGTACTTCTCCCACTGGGTTTGATTATCCATGACATACATCCTGAGCATGTCTTCCATGACTTGATTTACTCTCTCGGTTTTCTCATCTGTTTCAGGATGATAAGCTGTGCTTAAGTTCAACCGAGTCCCCAATGCTGACTGCAAACTTGTCCAAAACCTAGAAGTGAATCTGGAGTCCCTATCTGAAATGATCTTCTTAGGTATCCCGTGCAAACGGATAACCTCATTTACAAACACACGTGCCACATCAGTGACATCGTAAGTGTCTCTAACCGGAATAAAATGAGCACTCTTGGTTAACTTATCAACTATCACAAGAACGACATTGTGTCTATGAGATGTGAGCGGCAACCCCACAACAAAATCCATAGAGATGACTTCCCACTTGGACATAGGAACATCATGTGGTTGTAGGAGGCCTGCCGGGTGATGGTGGTTGGCTTTCACTTGTTGACACTCTAGGCACTTGGTGACGAAATGGACTATATTGTGCTTCATGCCTACCCAGAAGAAGAGCTTCCTCATGTCTGCGTACATCTTCTTCACACCCGGATGCGCACAATAAAGTTCTCTATGGGCTTCCTTCAGTATGATGCTTCGAATATCCCCATTTTCAGGGATGTACATCCTTCCTCGATATCTTAACAGTCCGTCTGCTTCTAGACTATATCCTTCATACTTTGGATCTAACTACCTCCCGCTCTAGAGGGTTGAAGTAACCTCTAAATACCAACTGTCTCCTTGGAGTTGCGTCAACACATGTTCCCTCAGATTGACCTTTAAGGGTACCAAGGAGAAGACATGTGGTCTCCTACTCAAGGCATCTGTGACCACATTTTCCTTCCCCTTGATGTATGAAATACCAAAATCGTACTCACTCATAAACTCACTCCATCGCTTTTTCCTGGCATTCAGATCCCTTTTAGTGAAGAGATGTTTTAAACTTTGATGGTCTGTTTTGAGCTCAAAGTTTCGCCCCATAAGATAGTGCCTCCAAAGTTTCAGAGCTAGCATTACAGTTGCCAACTCTAAATCATGAGTCACGTATAGCTCTTCGTGTTTCTTCAACTTCCTTAACGCATTAGCTATCACTCCTCCATCCTGCATTAGCACGACCCCCAACCCTTGCTTTGAGGCATCCGTGTAGACTGTGAAGTCTTTTTCCATATCCAACACTCGTAGAATTGGTGCACTAGTTAGTAACCTCTTAAGCTCAATGAATGCACTATCACATTCTTCATTCCATTCATACCTGACCCCCTTACGCTGCAAAGTGGTGATGGGTTTTTCTATTTTGGAGAACCCCTCCACAAATCTCCAATAATAGCCTGCTAGCCCCATGAAGCTTCTCACCTCATGGGAATTTTTCGGCACTGGCCACTCCATAATGGCCTTTACCTTTTCTGGGTCCATAGAGATTCCTTCGCCGGAAATGATATGACCTAAATAATGAATTTCTTTTTGGAAGAAGGAACACTTTGACAACTTCCCATACAATTTGTTCTCCCTAAGGCAAGAGGACACCACTCGTAAGTGTTCCTCATGTTCTCTTTTGTTCTTGGAATAGATGAGGATGTCATCTAGAAAGACTTGTTCAAAACGGTCTAAGTACTTCCAGAATACGTCGTTCATGAGGCTCATGAATACTGCTGGCGCATTGGTCAATCTGAAAGGTACTACAACAAACTTGTAATGTCCAAACCGAGTTTGAAAGGCAGTTTTTGGGATATCACCTTCCTTAATCCTTAACTGATGATACCCTGATCACAAATCTATCTTTGAGAATACCACTGCTCCTTTCATCTGATCGAAGAGGTCATGTATTCACGGCATTGGGTACCTATTTTTCACTGTAGCATGGTTCAAGTCCCTGTAATCTATACATAGTCGTAAGGAACCATCCTTCTTCTTTACAAAAATTAATAGTGCACCCCAAGGTGAGACATTGGGCCTTATTAGCCCTAAGTCTAGTAACTCTTTCAACTGCATTGGCAATTCACAAAGTTTCGGCGCTGTCATCCGATACAGAGTCTTGGAAATTGGTTCTACACCAGGTTTTAGCTCAATAGTAAAATCAAGCTCCCTCTTAGGAGGTAACCTTGGTAACTCGTTCGGAAAAACATCCTTAAATTCTGACAATACCGGGTACTGATCTAATGAGGGTCCCTTCCTTTCATTCACTGCTTCCACTACATATAGTCGACACCCTTGCCTCAAGCATTGCTTAACCTTCATATTTGAGATAAAGCGTAATGACACCTTTCTCCGTACACCCTGGATCTCTACTGGCCTTCCTTCGTCGTCGACACAAAGAACCCTTTTTGCGAAACAATCTACCAAAGCTTGATGAGCTTCTAACCAATCCATTCCAATGATTAGGTCGTACACCCCGAGAGCAGTGACGTATACCTTCAACCTGGTAGTACACACTCCCAGGTCTATTATACAATTATCGACGCTAGGTCCTACCGCTTGTTTTTCTCCTGAAGCCATCTCGACTTGTTTAAAGTCATCATGCTCGTAGGTTGCCAACCCACTCTTTTCTAATGCAGATGGTAAAATGAAACTATCTGTCGCACCTGAATCAAATAAAATCTTAACATTGATATGATTTAGTGTACCTGATGACTCCACCACCGTGGATTGATGTTCGACCTGGCGATTATTAACCACTACGTAAATCTGGTGGCTGCTACTTGCTCTTCCCATCGACGCTTTTCCTTCTCTATGCACAAACCCTGATTGTAACTCTAGGCAGTCACGCTGGTAATGGGGTCCTCCGCACCTCCAATAGGTAACACGAGATTGAACATGCACACTGTTATGTGACTGTCTCTGAAATGAGTTCCTTCCCTTGGAACCCCTGCCCCTACTAGTTGTTCCCTGAGATGGTCGTGGACCTGTCTGCGTCGTTGGTGAAGAACGAGATGCTGCACTCATTGCCATTGAAATCCCTGCGGTTACTATCCTTGGTGCGACTCTGTTACCATATGGAGGTGGCTTTGAGCCCCCTCCCTTGGGAAATGTCCTAGGGGCCTTCCCCATGAATCCAGGACAATGCGGAAAGGTCGGTCTCGTACCTCCAGTTAAGTTCATGTGTTCCTCCGCATAACGTGCATTTTCCACAGCTTCCGCTACCGAAGAAGATTTCCACATCCGCACCATAGCTCTTATCTTAGGGTTCAATCCATAGACGAAGCACTCTGCACGTCGTTGGTCATTATCCGTATACGAAACATATTTGACCAATTCCATATATCTGATCTCATATTCTTCTACAGTTCTGTTTCCATGTACTAAGGCATGAAATGCCCCTACCTATTGTTCCTCATAGTAAGCTGGCAGATATTTCCTTTGGAACATCTCCTCGAAAAGTTCCCAAGATACTGTGTCTGGGGTAAGATGTAGTTGTCTTTCTAGGTTGCCCCACCAGTTCAAGGTGATGTCTCTTAACTGAAAAATCGCTATCTTCGCCTTTGAGCTGGACGCATAGTCCCTTAAGGAAAAACACCTTGTCATGCCTTCCAACCATGCTTCTGCGCGTTCACTGGCGCGACCCCCGACAAACTACGAAAGTTTGATCTTTTGCAGTTCTCGAGTGATGTCTTTGAGTGGAGGTCCTCCCCCTAAATCCCTCGACGCTTCTGGATTACCCATTCCAAATGGTGGGGGTTCCACTTCGATCCCTGCTGGTTGTCGCCCCTTTAAAGTCTCATTTATGGCCTCCAACGAGCGCAATATGAGAGCTAGTTCGAGCGATGGTGGTGGTGGCGGTGGCGATGTTGGCGGTGCTTGCGACGATGCTCCTATGCCTCGATTCTCTTGAGTTCTAACCATCTTGTATGATTTAACCTGCATCAACCAAAGTTGTCAGGGTGAGTTCAAGGACGTTTCAAATTGGTGCTACTTAAACTAGAAAACAGGGTTAGGCGTAAGTTTATTTTACTTGTCTGTAAACAGACGTTACTCTCTTTAGGGGATTGGCTAGGTTATGATTAAGCATCTAAGCTTGATGTCTTCGCCTAAGAAAACTTCTGATTCCCTCGCCCGGTAGCTATGCTAGCTTGCACCATACTTGTCGATTCTCTAACTTACCTGCCTAGAGTGCATGAAGCCCCCTCCCACTTATCTTGTTCTAAGTCCTTATACTTTGTGTCTACAACTAACTAATGTGACTTCCAACCTAAAGTTGATTAAACGAGTCTAAGGTTATCCTTTGATGCTTGACTTGTGAGCTTTCCTTGGCACGTGTTAGACAAACAGGACCGCGGAGCAATAAAATAAAACAAATGCAGAAACAAAACACAGAAGACACACAATACAAGAGAGACATAGATTTACGTGGTTCACCCAGTGTGGGCTACGCCCACCAGAGAAATTGCCAGGTCCTTCCTTTATTATTATCCAACAAATGAAGGGATACAACCTACAGTAAAACCCATTGTAACTTCCTCTTCTTTCTCTCATAGTCTCCTCTCTCAGAATACAATATTCACCATCATCCATAGTCGCAATACATTTCCCTCATAAAAGAGGGTTTCCTTCTAGGGCAAAAAACCCTAACATAATCTCTACCATTAGATCTGTGACCTTATAATGAACGGTCCATATTTACAATGAAATTATAATATACTTTTACAAGGCAATTCGGACCCCGCAGAGGGGGTACCCCCCCTCTGCACTCCCCCGCGTGGAAGAGTGTACATACTTCTGGGGTGTAAATACTTCATGGGGTATAAACACGGCTGAAAGCAAGGACCTCTGAATCAGGAAGATAATCAGGCTCCACAACCAACATCGCATTGTACATATGCGTTGAATTGTGTGTCTCGGTGGCTGCAGGTGCGAGTCTTGAGGATTGTAGAGTGGCTTTCAGGCATTGGAGCTTAGCGCTTGGCTTTGACTAGTGGAATGGAATGGAAGGGCTTGGCGATTGGCTCGATGAGTTGTGTGTACGGTCTTGTGAGCTTGGCACTTGGATAATCAGAGATTATTCTTCAGGATAGTACTTTACTACTATTGATAATTAAATTATTTATATGTGAATTTATTTTGTAAAAGTGATATGTGTGGCGCGTTGGTGTTTGGTCATTTCTTAAGGCTTGGGCTTGGTGGGTGGTTGTGGGTTCAAAACCCATATCACCCCCTTAAGTAACATTTTTTTATTTTTTATATATAAACACTTTAAATTAATTAATTTAAATTTTAAATCCCTAATTTAAAATAAAACCTAATTTATTTAATTTATCCTAGCTATAGAATTGTTTATTATATTTTTTTTGAATATAAGAAATTAATAAAAAATAAATAAAATTTGATAAATAAATGAAATAGATAAATATATAAAAACTTACCTCGTAGGCCTAGACCTCGCATGCGATCCATGTGTTACTTCTTATTTCTGGAAAATAATAAAAAAAAGTGATCATTTAAACCCTAAACGCCACCATTCCTTTCTCATTTGCTCGACTGTCCGGTGCTTTTGCAGGGAGAGATTGAAGGAGGGAGTTTAGGCGCAACCAAGGGTTCGGTTCCTCCCTCTGCCTTGGTCACTGAGCTAGGGCTCTCTCTCTCTCTCTCGATGGGTGTGGAGCCATGGGTTCTCCTGGGCGTGGCTCTGCGCTGGCTTGTATATTGTTTTGATAGTATATATATATATATATATATATATTTCGCCTATTTAATTTATTTGCAGAGTTTTATACTCAGTTTTTTTTTTAATCTTTCATGAGCCCAAGGCTACAGTCTTATGTTTGGCTCTGGCATTGGCCTCTGGCTGTGTGTTGGTGCTAGCGCGTTGGCAGCCCAACCTTTACACCTTTTCTTATGCGCTTGTCTCTTATTCTCGGCCTGTGCATTGCTTGTGCTTGGGTTCTGGCTTGTGTGTTGTTGTTGTTTGATCTTGTGTTGTTGTTGGGTTCATAGATTGCTATGTGGATTAGTGTGTATTTTATCACAAAGATGGTTGGTTTCCACCTGGCTGTCATA